>BSSO01002572.1:0-18892 GCA_030267885.1 Mesembryanthemum crystallinum
GTGCATCGCACGGGGTAAAACACTAGTTTCATATTACCTGTCAGTATGAGCAAACGAGGGTGAGCCCTAATATTATCATACGGAATGGATAGGGTCCCTGATAACTGGAGACCACCTCCGATGATGCAATCGGAACTCAGACTTGGGCTAATCAATCAATGTAGTTCTTGTCTCTTTGCTTTTGCTCAGATATTGTCAGAGCTGGACTTTAGAGCCTTTATACTATAGTCCTATTTGAAATAGATTCTTTGAAACAGACATAATTCTCATTAGTTAATTAGAGGATATTCTGGTAACGTTCTGTTAGGCGTGTAAGTTGTGAGCCTTTCTCTTTCTTGGATAAGTGACTTGCTAACTGTTTCTTCATTTCTCTATCTGTCTATCTCACTCTCTCAGGCGGTGGAGTCTCAAATATTGCTACTGATGAATCAACCTCGTCCGTGGCCATAGCTGGGGATGGTGGTCAGCTATTGGTTTACCTCCACGCTTAAGGTCTTTTACAGACTACAGTGGTCGCCTATCTGCAGTACAAGCTATGGATTTGTATATATAGTACAGCTCGTGTTTGGTCCTGGTAAATTGGCTGAATGGGCACTGCTAGTTGCAAACAAGCCCTTTTCTTCAAGAACCTATGGCTGATTTTGTTTGCAGGCAAATGCCAGGTGGTAGCAAAATGTGAACAAAAGAGGAATGTGATTGCTGTGTATGGTGAGGTGTCACCTAATGCCAGGTTACCATTCAATTGCCACACCAGGAATTTACTGATTGTGAGTACTGCTGAATTTGTGAAACCT
This sequence comes from Mesembryanthemum crystallinum, assembly GCA_030267885.1. NCBI lineage: Eukaryota > Viridiplantae > Streptophyta > Magnoliopsida > Caryophyllales > Aizoaceae > Mesembryanthemum > Mesembryanthemum crystallinum. The sequence continues at coordinate 795 of BSSO01002572.1, forward strand.
ACGAAAGAAAGCTGGACTGGCACTGGAGATGAATAGCCGGCTAATGTTGGTGGTTTTCTCTAACAAAAACAGGTACCTTTGTCGACAATTATTGAAATAAAGGTACCTTTGTCACAGGAGCACAGAGATGATCAACAAGCAAATTTGCAAATATTCTTGTCTCCCATGTGGATTAACATAATGAAGATGTAAATTCTTAGAATAGTTCCAATGTAAATGTGGTGAATGTATTGTGTCAACAATTATTGATTAATACATATGTGATAGTGGGAGAAGCTCAAAGGTTGATGTAAGATGGAATTCACAGGAAACCTGCTTGATCTTGTAAGGAGCTCAAGTGTTGCATGGAATTTGGCATGTTCAAACCTAAATTTCTTGTGCAAACATAAAATGATACATTTCTTCAGAGTGGTGCAGCTACTTTTATGGCTAATTGGGGATGTGTTGTGATTTGTGAGGATTTAAGCCTATGGTCATGAGCTCTCTTATTCTTTTGAAACTCTGATCTCAAGGGATTTGGTAGGTAGTAGCTAAATGGAGTAGTTTACCCATATACTAGTACAAAGGACCTTGGCCGCATACAATGCGAGCATAAGCTAAACAAGTAATGTTCTGAGTTGGGAATGGCTAGATAACAAATAAACACCATGTCCGTTGAAGGCAATAACTAAGGAAAGACGGAAACTTTGGTTAGCTTGATAATATCAAAGCCTTCATAGTCTTCAACTCATATTCCACATATTGATTATTCCCCAAAGGTGTCTTCTAAGTTCTAATCATTTGCATTATATGGAAGCGTGGTGTGTGCCTTTCGACATATCCTTGATGATCCTACCTGTGAGATAAAGCAGAGAATTTGTCAGCAAATCTGGGAAGCAGTACAGTTGAAGGCAAATGCATCTTTTGTCCCAGACATTTTAAACTATCCAATACATAGCTTCAAGTAAAGCCATAGATTGTCTATGAACCTTAAATTGCGTTAGCTAATTGGGACTTGGGGTTAAAATAATTATATTACCTTGCATGCATGAACATCATTGCAGCCGCACAGCAGCTCCCCGTTCAGAGTATCAACTGCTTGGAACACCCCTCCACCAGCACTCCTCTGTTACATATGTCGAACCGATTACAGAAATGACTTGAAACATATGGTAGTGACATTAAGTTGCATAATATAAAGATTATGTTACCTTATAGTAATCAACAGCCACAAAGTTAGCCCAGCGATTACCAGCAGCAACATGGCAAGTTTGAAGCATTTGAATCAGTTCTTCTGAGTTGTGTTCGCATGCTGTTAGCTTCATAGGAACGGTCTTGAAGTGATTTACAAACACCAAAGATTTGGTACGATCATCCATTGGTGCTGACTCATTGCGCTTTGGGCAGCTTCCTGCTTTCATTCCTCCATTTCCAACTGCAGAAGCGTTCTCAGGGAATCAGATTGCTTCAGATATCTATGAACCAGTAACTATTTCTGATGCCTGAATCCTGAATCCGATAATCATCTAGTTTAACATGATTCAGTTTTTTTTGATAATATTCTAGTTCACAATAGGCTACGGTCATTTCAATTGAATGATGTTGAACTAAACTGAATTGAATGAAGATTAAAATATGAGAGAAAAAGCAACTTAAGTATGCAAACTGAACAAAATGTAGTATGCAAACGGTGATGTTAAGTTCGATACTGAAGAAAAAAGATCTTCAAGTTATATGCTCACATTGATTTTCCACCATGTAGTTCCACTGGTAAGCAATTCCTTCATCTTTTTGCTTAGATTCCATGGAGGTGAAGACAACAAGTCTCTGATTTTTGGCAACCATATCTTTAACTGAGGGCCAGTCTCGACCATTTGTAGGCATTCTTGACACAGGGAACCAGTATTTTTTCAGGCCCGACTTCCCGAAAAGTTTTGTTAGACCCTTTGGAGCCTCCACATAATCTTCTAAGATTATTGTCACAATTTCAGATGGGTTTTTTGACATGAAGGCTTCAATCTCCCGGAATGTATCAATGGCACGTCCCTATCACGCAGGGACAGATCTTTTGAACACTTTCATGAAAAATAATCATCACATTCTACCTCTCAAAAGGCATATAAAAATTCATGCCATTCTAAGTAACAAAAAAAGTGATTTTTGAAGTTGTTGATAACAAGGTCTTTGTAAATGTTGAACTTCATATTCAGAAACTGTTTTCTGATGCACACTTTAATTATTTCAGAATCAAGTCATTTGAATTGAAACAGATTAAGTCCTTTATTTATTTATTGCAGAAAGTGAGCATAAGTAGTATTATCCTTACAAATGCTGTATAGGCATGGCATTTTCCTTTGAAAGAATGGCACAACCATACATCTCCTTTATAGTCATATGTATCCAGGAGTAACGCACGAACACCATTCTGCAAACAAAAATACTTAACATCAACGTATATATTGAGGAAGTGTATATCTTTAACTAATGAGAAATACGCTCACATTTAGCTGTTCTGTGATGCTATCTTCTTGATTTGTGAAGGTAACTCGTGGAACTGGCCTGCTGGATGGCTCTCCTTTGATGGCGAAGGAATTGTGAGTTGCCAAAAATGCATATTTGTTGTATGGCATCGAATTATTCTGGTAAAAAGGGGGCAAACAGATAGTTTTGTGAATGTTTCTGCTAGACACAAACTCAGGTAACAATAACTAATCTAGCATACATATGCATAGCACGACCTCTCCGTTATTATCATATTATGTTCTCCTTAACATACCTGGACAGTATGCAATTTCGCAACTTAATTAAATTTTCTTTCACATATACTATTTCTTTTGTAAACTTGATCTTTGAACTTGAAACTTGACGAGTTTGTGCATTGAGCACCCGAGCTCAGAAAAGACCTAATCAAGGCCTATTGTGCTTGATTAGCTTAGGCTCAATGAATATTGAATAGGAATAGGCTCCAAACAGTGAACATTACGACATGCATTTGAAGTTTTGCTCCAGATTTTAAAGTTTCCACAAAATGGTGGAGAAGAGACACACATGCCTATCCGGAGAGCTTTGAACCCACATTAAGGGTACCATTCTCTTAAGTTTTTATTGGAACAAATTCCGAAACACTTTGCACATAATTAAAGTACCTGAAATTCGCAATCTTGTTCGAAATTCAATCGTGTTTGGAGTATATGAAATTGAGGAACTTAAGCCATAAGGAATTGGCTGGGCTTATTTATAAGTGTGAAAATTTTAATAGGCTACAATTTTATTACCAAAACAAGCGAAAATTCTCTAACCATTTTAGCTTAACCACCATGTAAACTGAAAAGTTACCACAAGTCTGAAAGGATTAGTGACAGTTGATCGAACACATCTTGATCCTGAATTCGGTCTTGGATATCGACAAGTGAAACAGAACAATCCAGCAGCACAATCTGAATTGTTAGAGCAACTCTCCATCAACTGCGCAAAATGCAAATTTGCAGCTAGTACTGATTAGTAATCAATCAAAAAACATTACCACTACCCAACAATAAAAACTAACAGTACCATGCAAAAATACAAATTAAAGAAAGTACCCTGCAACTTCTGTTGGAGCAAGAAACAGAACCAGCAAAAGCTCTTCCTATAATTACTGACAAAAATGCAACCAAAAGCAACTCACTAGCAACACCCATCTTCTTCTTCTTCTTCTTGTCCCCCTCCTACTACTAGCACGATTTTGTAGTTATATTCGTCTCTCTTCGAACTGTTCAATCTTTTAAAACCGCCCCATAAACACGGGGCGGAAAGAACTGAACTTATACAATATTCAGCACAGTACTGTAGAAGATCTAAACTCGTACTTCTTCTGAGGAAGATATTGAGTTGTGTTGAGAGATTTTAGATGGGATGGGAAAGGGAGGACTTTTGAGATTGTAAAACGGAGAAGAATGTGAAATGAGAGGGACACAAATCCACCTATCTATGATCATGACATTTAAGACTGAAAATCCAGAGTATCATGTGGAGCATGGTTGGTTGAGTAACGGTTACTAACTTTACTACTTGGTTCTTTTTTGGAAAAATATCATCTCTAGTTAACTGAAAGGGCTTCATATCTATTGTCCCTTTAGTATGTAGACAATGTAGTCATTTTGTCAACACGTGGACATGTAAGAATGGTTAATATAGGATTGTTTGACAACCAATCTTTAATGCAGTTTGTCCAGGTGGGCTCGAAATTTAGATGATTGAGGACCATTGGTCCGCCTCTTATAAAACAAGATACTCCCGAACATAATAACTCCCGAAATACATGGTATATTCCATCTCCTATGAAAAAAGATGCCGTCACCACTTTAAATTCATTAAACAGCAATAGCAAGCCACCAATAATGAGAAAGTTGCAGATTCGACGACCATCACGACTTACCACCTGGCTTAGAGGCGCTCTCTCACTGAGCTTTCATTCAAAAGAGTAAGGTTGCATTTGTTTCGCCTGAAAGTATCCAAATTGAACTGAACTGAATGGACATTGAATTAATAGTAATATATGAGATTTGTAAGATGTTGACTTGACCTGAACTGGGCTGAATTGAACTAAATAAGGAAAAATGAACACATCCCGAGTCTCTAAAGGTGGTGACTGTAGGACTTACATTTCTTCTTTCTTCTTTTTTTCTCTCCTCTTTCTTTCTCATATGGTGATGTATTTTTAAGTCAGATGCAATAAGGCTCAATCTCTTTTAATTGCTAATATACCCTTAAAAAGTGAAAAAAAATAAATGTTAACAATTAAAGACTATGTTTGGCAAAATTAATTGTAGTTGCAAGTTGTAACTTTACAATATTAGTTGAAAGTTGCTTTAAAATGGTAATAGATTAGTTGTAACTGCATGCAAAGTGAAAGCTAGTATGTGTAGTTTCACAAAATTAGTTGTAGCTATAGTTGTTGTAGTGTCAAACATAGCCAAAGGCTAAACCCTCCTAAGATCAAAGAATGTAGTTTGAGTAGAAGCTCCTTCCACCTATACTTCCCCAAACATTATTAACAACATTTTGACACTCAACAGATTTATCATATGAGACGAGTTATAACGAAGTAACCTTGTGGTTGTGGCATTCATTTTGGCTGAATGGCTGGCTATAATACAACACACTGATCTCAAATATGTTCCCATTTGGTCATCAATAAGAGAAAGTGTGTGATGCCCAAAGTTGTCTCAACTCTAAATACTCATCTTGGAGGCAATTAAAATGTTGTTCTAAGCTCCCAATATGTAATTGAGTGGCGATTCTAGTGGCTATTGCTCTATTTATTGGAGATAGACTGGAAATTTATAAGGGGTTACCTTCAAATAATTTCTATATGAACATTTTTTACTTATAGATAAGGTTGTGTATATCTGACCTCTCCAAACTCAACTTAAAGCGAGATTACACTGAGTATTATCATTATTGTTGTATTCTATTATACGCATGTTAGCGGTGTAAATTAAAAATATTCGAATACCATTAATCATTGGACGTCACTCAACGGTGTTGTTTAAATGTACTCATGGTTCCTTTCAGGGATTTATTCTAATATTAGCAATCAATACAAATACATACCTAAATCGTGAGTCTTAAATTGAGTCATAAATCACAAATTTAGATGACCTCTGGTTAGAGTATCTTTATTTCCGGACTATGTGTCAAAAGTTTTAGTCTTTCCTTCCCAAACCATAAACTTTTACCAGCATGGAGATTTATTTGTGCGCTAGCACGAGAACCTTGACAGGACTCAATCACTATAGACGAGCCTAGGTCGTTCATGCTATTCCTGATTTTCTTGGTAAATAGTTATTCCAAACTGATTCTTCCCTGGAAATTACTCTAGTCAACTATAGTACCAAACCCTGTGCTTTTTTTTTTTTTTTTTTTTTTTTTTTAAGTTACTCCATTTCATCAAGGAGGGATACAAAAGGGTTTGATACTTGATGACCCAAAGTGCAGAACATGTTTGACATATCAGCCAAAAGAAAAAGAAAAAGAGTAGAGCTTGGGTTGGGTTTCTCATATCACTAAAATGAGGCCCATTACTAAGAAATGGTCCAACGAAGAACACAGATTAGCCCCTGCCTCAAGCAAAACCTGCAAGTTTTGACCATAATTGGATTAGGTGAGAGACAAAGATCAGGGTTTAAGCGGGGGAAGAGAGAGAGAGAGAGAGAGAGAGAGAGAGAGATTGATAATCCAAAATCCCCCCAAAAGCTTAGGAAGGTCTCAACTTGAATCTAAACGAAAATGCCAACTCTAACAAAGCTATTCAGTATGCAAGAAGCTGCCCAGCACAACACCAAGGATGATTGCTGGGTTGTCATTGATGGCAAGGTTTACCCATCTTCATATTTTATCTTTCCTAATCTTTGTACTCGCATTTTGTCTTAATTATCTAGTTTTGGTGCTAAAATGGTGTTGATTTTTGGGTTTACTGAGTAGGTTCTTGAGTGGGCATATATGAGTATATTGGTTCCATTTTTGTAGATTTTGTGTTTTGGTTTAGTTTCATGAAAATTTGGGTAAATTTGAGGCTTTTGGCATCTGGGTTGTGCTTAATTTCCAATTTGCTAATCACTATGCTTCTGTTAATACATGGCGGGTTTTGCTCCTTATGTACTTCACAAACCTATAGAGATTATTCTCGCTCAGTTAATTAGACATTTGTTTTGATTGGGTTTTGCCTAATTTCCATTCATATGCAAGGGTACAAGCTCCTGAACCCAGAAATTTCTTGTGTTGGAGCTGTTAGTGTTGTGGATTCTTTTGGTCAATTCGTGGAACTCCTGGGTGTTCTATGGAAAAATGGTGGTGTTATGATTATGATACCTAAGTATATGTAGGTTTCTTTTTTTGAGGATGTATTACTGTTTTGAATTGTTTCGAGTTTGTATATGCAGTACCATTAGTTGGTTGTTTCTCCTAGCTGTGGATTCACACATTAAACATATTCCCATTAACAACAGGAATAACATTCATTTGGCTGCACCAGTGGGCAATGCCTTCATCAAACTGTTCACGTGATTCTCTTTTTCCCCTCTGTTGTTTAGGTGTTTATTATGTGGAGTCAGGTATCGTCAACTGCTTTAAGTTTGAGTTCACATCCTTAAGCAGATGTTTAGCATAATAGTACGTGATGCTCTGAGCTCGCTCAGTTGCTCATGAAGCTAAAACATGCCACTTTTTGCCAAGTATTGCTATGCTTTCAGCTTCTAAGAGCTAAACATTGTTGCATTTGCACTTGAGTAGTTGGTGACTTGTATTCTTGTTGGTTAAGTGTGGATCCATATTGAGATGCATGTCCTGAAAAAATCTTGCCCAAACTTTGAGCTTTTCCTTTTTGGTGCCTGCTGCTGTATCTCTGAATAAATTCCCATCTTCAACTAAACTAGAATGTACCCTTGTCTTCTCTGAAACCAAATCATGTACATACTGATAACTTGCAGCTATAGTGGTTAGTATCTACATCTGCCAATTCAGCTTAATGTTACTTGGTTGGTTTCTCCATAGTAAGGGACCACTCAGTAGTGTGATTGTTTAGCCCCAGAATATTATCATCTTGTTGATTCTTAGTTCATACCATTGTGTTTGTGACCCATGTAGAGACAGCAAACATATGTATTAAATGTCTTGTTTGAATCTGCCTACTGATGTCTTTTATGATCAGTCGCTGATTAACTTCTAATTTCATCCACAGTAGTATCTCTCAAGGATATGGGTGGTCATATTACTATGGTTTCACCCACGTTGTCATCTTGTTTCTTTTTTTAGTCATTTTCATGTTTCTACCACTATCAAATTTTTATCCTCATCTTTGGTTTGAACTTTGGAATTTTATAATCACCACGTGGAAGTATCTTTGACGTGCCAGATTTTGAAGTCTTTCTACGGGGTTGTAGGCAAAAAGAACTTCTGAAATTTATTGATACAACTGCAGCCTAGTGGAAAAATGTACAAGTGGGGATGTTGATTCTAATTTATGTCCACCATTTTGACTCTGTCCCAGCATAAGCTTTTCAGTATGCAAGTTCTTTCTTGGTATTGGACTTTTGGAGTTACCAATTGATCTTGATTCTGTTACCCTATTGTATAATCTCACACTAGTAACTAAGAAAGAACTGCATTCTTTGATAATCATTAAGCCTTTGTGTTGTACAATTCAATTTTACCTTCCCTTCTTGATGGGTTTAAATAAGGAAACTGCTTTTGTCAGTTAACCACATTTTAAGTTGCTAACAGAAGTTGTTAGCATGTTTGATTTACTTGGAACTGTCCCAAAGGGTTTATTCGATTTGATATATTTAGATATAGTCCTCCTTTTACTTCCCTTGATGGTTGTGGAATTAATATGGCTAATTTATAGCAAATGACTTTCTACAATGATCTTGTTCAATTCTTTTAATGGGTGAATATTTTGGATGCATAATGGTTAAAGAAGAGGGCTTTGTGCACTGAGCTTAGTGAATGACTTAAAAATCATGTCTTTTGCAGGATGTAATCTGTCTATTTGATTGATCGCTTGAAGAACTTTAGGACTTGTTCATTGATTTCACTGTCCTTTTCAATTTTGTTGCCATATAAGCTTCTTGCTTGACCATTGAACTGTTAAATTCGAAATTCACATTTCATTTGAACTCATTGAAACATATCCTGTTTGCAGGTGTATGATGTGTCATCTTACCTAGACGATCATCCTGGTGGAGATGATGTTCTCCTTTCTGCAACTGGTATATTCTTTTTCTGAAGTAATAGACATACCAAACTTAACAAATATGCACTTGTTTCTGGTGGAACAATAGCTTTCAATATTTAATGTGGGAAGATTAATTGCTAATGCAAGCACTTTGCCACAAATTACTGATAACTTTACCCCATGCTATTGATAATAAAGGGAAAGATGCAACAGAAGAATTTGAAGATGCTGGACATAGCCAAGATGCAAGGGACATTATGGAGCAGTTCTTTGTTGGGGAGTTAGACCCTACTGCTGCAACTATTCTGGAACCTGAAATTTCTTCCAAGAAGCAAAAGCAAGCAGACGCCATCCAAAGCACCAAGGATTTACCGTTGCTGTACTGGACAGCTCCTGCTGCCATTGTTGGCATCTCTGTGATCATTGGCTTTTTGTACTTGAGGAGAAAGTAGAGGTAGCTAACAGCAGAAGGTTGCAACTTGCATCAAATCGACTCATTAGTTTTTTACAATATTGGCTGGGGGAAAGTATCCCGAAAATTTTGACTGTGAATTGAAACAGCTTGTGGGGTGAGGGTATGTTTCTGATAGTAAAGGGACAATGGTATATCCTGATATACGTTTTTGCACCATGTTTCTGTAATCAGAGGTTGGGGCTTATTATGATAATGTTTTAGGAGATTTTACAGCAGGAATTACTTGTGCGTGCATCTTGTGGTCTCTCGGTATTTTTATTTTTGCTGGCGGAACCATGTCCTGGGATTTAAATTCATATACTCCATATTGTTTTGTTTAATTTTTCTTCAGGGTTAACTAAATAGAAGTCTGGAGTAGTTTGATAGTTCAGATATTCTAAAGTTGATTCCTGAGTCCAAAATCTTGGACCCTAAAATCTCAAGTTAAATCAATTCAAGATGCTTGTTCATGGTTGAATGAGGGTCACAAAAACTATACACTCATCCTTCTTGGTGGTACTTGCTAATTAGCAAATGTTTTGAGTTTTTTNACCAGACCGGATTATATCCAACTGTTCTACTCTTTGAGGCGTCTACAAGTTAGGGTAGGGAATAGTCTCTTTTGTCGACGGTGGATACTCTTGGTGCGAACTAAAAAAAGTAGATTGTATGCCTTGAACATAGAGTTGGCAAATGTGTCGTGTCGTGTTCGTGTTCGTGTCGAAGATTAAACGTGTCAGAAATTTTCAACACTAACCCGACCCGTTTAATAATCGTGTCGGACATGCTTGACACTAACCTGACCCGTTTAATAATCGTGTCAAACTCGTGTCAAACTCGTGTCGACCCACTTAACCCGTTTTGACAATTTATCTAAAGTTTTTACTTGTAAAAAAAAAATATAAATAAAAAATCAATAAAATAACAATATTCGTATTCGAAACTTATCGATTAGAGTTTCCACTTATGCATTAAGTACATAGAATAGGAAAATTGTATATTCACACTATAATTTTTAACAAAAATAGTGTACAAGTGAGTTTATTCTCATACATATTTGAATAAACGGGTTAGAGCGTGTCGGTTTCGTGTTGAAAATCTCAACCCTAACCCGTTTATTTCGTGTCCGGTTCGTGTCGGGTCAGCTTTTGCCAGCTCTACTTGAACATCATTAAACCATGGACAAGAGCCAGTAGATTTTTTTGACCAAATGAAAGAGGAATTGCACCCATGACAAATTTTGAGTCAATTTGTTGGATTATTATGAAAATTGGCAAGTTTGTTCGACATTCGAGCACAAGTAATAAAATATTATTATTATTATTATTATTATTATTATTAAACAAGGTTAAAGTTTTACCGATGGAGAATTCTTGTAATGGCTGTGAAAACATTATTAATTTGGTTGGAGCTAAACGTTCTTTGATTGCAACTAAAGTCAAAAAAAATTAATACTCACTACTTTGGTTGGTGTTTTAATTCGAAAGTACATTTGATTTCAACAAAATCTGATTAATAATAACTAGTTTTGAGTTACACGCAAATGCGTGTAGTTGATAATCAGTTGTATGGGTTAACTATTAAGTTGAAATAAAATAATATTTTTATTATATATATATATATACACACACACATGTGAGTTGCGGAAAACCAAGCGTCACCTTCTTTAAAGAACGGAGGGAGTAATATCTTTCAAATAAAAAAGAGTAGTACATTTTTAAACAATAAGCATTCTAAATGAGAAACTACCCCTCTCTTTTCCATCATAAGATAGGTGGTTCAAAATCATGTGACTATCCTCAAATTGTTGCAGTTGTTGCGTTTAGAAAGGAAAAATATAAACAAAAAATAAAAGTCCAAAAGAAAATTAGAATTTGGAAACGGGAGGGGGACATGGGTTTATTGTTCAAAGTGTGGTAAGCCAAAAAAAGTAAAAAAAAAAAAAAAAAAAAAAAAAAAATTAGATTACATGTGAAATTATAGTTAAGAGAGGGATTAAATTGTCCAATGAAATTTAGACAACAAAAAAAGCCTTCTGACTTTATATACTCCCTCTGTTCTAGAAAGAAGGTGACAGTTACTATGTGGAACAGTTTTTAAGGAGAGGTGGAAGAAGGGATACTTTTACCATTTTGCCCTTATTTTAAGTTCAACATAAAGATGATTATCAATTTATTTATTATATACTCTTTTGAACTGATTTCATAACTGAAGTTTGTTTTTTTTTTTTTTTTTTTTCTCTTTCCCCCGGTGATTGGAAATTGGAACTTGTACGGTGGAGCACCAAAATCATGTTTCCCACCAAGTTTCCCACCAAAAAGCACACAAAATCAAATCCCATCCAAATTCACTCAAAACTGTTTCCCACCAAAATGAACCTCAACAATTTCTAATTTTATTCATCCAAAAGGAGATTACAATTGTGGTCCTAAATGAGGAGAATAATTACAGCTATGATAAAACAAAAAATTGAGCTTGTTTAAAAATAAAATTACAAATTTCGAAATAACCAAATTTACAGTTTCTTGACAATATTCATCAACAATATTTCAGGCTTGCTATGGAACTGTTGAAACAATAGATCCAGCCTTCATCATGTTAATCAGAATTGAACCTCAAAAAAGAAAAGAAAAAACAAAAAAAAAAATATTGCAACAGTCAATATATTCAAATTGCATTAGTGATGGCCAACGTTAAATCATTGAGACACACATTGAAAATTTTCAATTTGACTTGAAATTTCAAAAATTTTACTTGAAAATTTGAATCTCCCACCAAAATTTTGGGAAGCTTCAGAAATTGAACCACTATAAAAGCATTAGATGAGAAGACATAACTTGAAAATTTAAGAGTGAAGATAGGAAAAAACAAATTGGGAAGTGGGGTGGGTGGGAGAACTTTTAGAACCGTGAAACTATTGTAAAACACTTTCAAAAACAGAAGGGGAGGGGTTCAGAACAGTGTCATCATCACCACCACCATACTTACCTGTGGTGAGGGTGGCTGAAACAGAGGATCATCAAAGCATCACTTATGGAAGCCACTTCATCTCACCAAAATGAAGCCTACTCAACAGTTGCAGGGGTAGTAACTGGAGCAAACACACCTGAAACTGGTGGCACCTCGACAGTTCCACACCCTGCAACTGGAGCAAGACAACCATACCCAGCAGAGGAAGAAGCAGACCCAGCAGAGGAAGAAGCAGACCCATAAGTTAAGAGAGAGAGTTGGAATTTTTCTTACTTGAAATTGTCCGGGTTGAACAAATCCCCGAGAAAAATTTGAGCAATTGAACTTACTCGTGGATCGAATTCCCTTTGTTTTGGAGGGGTACTTTGAACTTCTTCCTCTTCAAATTCATCTAGATCCACCCCCTCATAGCCATCATAGGTATCAGGAGCAAGCCCTTTGTACCTCTTAACTACATTGGTGGCGGGTACCTCAGGTGGAGGCGGATCTGAGAGGCCGACTTCATCACGTGCCGGATCTGAGACGAGAACGTCTATAGCCGACGGATCTGAGCTGGGTTGTGATGGTGGTTGAGTATCGTCGTCGTCAACATCTGATGGTGGCTGTGTTTCGTCATCGTCAACCACCGTTTTTGGCCAAAAATGTGGTTCCGTCTCAGGAACCTCACTCATGAGATCATACTCGTCAAAATCATCACCACTCAACATACTTATCTCTGTAAAAATCAGATTTGGGTTTCGATTTATCTCTAAAAAAACAAATATGGGGTTCGATTTTATGAGACAAAAAAGGATTTGATGAGAGAGAGAAGATGAAAGGAGAGGGAAAGGTTTCGTCGCCGACCTCAAAGGGATTAGAGTTTGAGAGGGTTGTGTGGATATGAGAGACAGTTGTTTTATTTTTCTTTTCTTTACAATGAGAGAAGACAGTGGTTGAGAGATGATTTTTGAAGAAAAATCTAGAGAGCTGATTGAGGGTTATGTGATTATAGAGAGTGGGGTAATTATTTAAGGAGATGTGGGTGGAGTGGGTGAGGTGGGTATGAGAGGTGGGTGGGTAGTTTAGGAAAAATAGTGAGGGCATAAATGTCATTTTGTTGATAAAACTTTGCCAAATAAGGGAGTGTCATCTTCTTTAGAGAACGGCCAAAAACGGTAAGTGTCATCTTCTTTCTAGAACGAAGGGAGTACAATTTTTTAGAGGAAAATTTGATGCCAATAATCCAACATTTAGGCGGTCCTACAAAAATAATCCCACATTCATAAATTGGCGGGAATAATCCCACAGATACCTCCATCCCACAATAATGGGTCAAGTGACATCTACGCTAACTCAAAGTTACGGAAATGATGAGGTGGCAGGGGTTGGAAAGTAAACGATTCAATGACATTAGTAACAAACCATCATAGCATACTTCGTTTACATTTTAGTTTCCATCTCATATCAATTTATGATTTCTATCATTCAATCTATCTCGTTTAATTTACAATTTCAATCTATGAAGCACGCGAGTAAGAAGCGAAGTTGTGGAGAGAGAAAATCGTCATGACTTTCGCTGGAGAAGTTGAAAGAGTTTTCCCTTCCAATAACATACTAAAATTTAAGTCACTTTTGAATTTTGAATTGAAATTATTTGAATTTTAAATGAAAACAGTTTCAAGAATTAATTTTTTAATATTTTTTTAGTTTTTTTATTGGCCAATCAGATGTCGACAACACATTAATGAACTTGTGTATGGCCACACTTCGTGTACGCCTACCATTGTCTAGTTCATAAAATGAGAATTAGCAAAAATATAGCTTCTTCATTAATGGGGCGTTTGGTACTTGGGATTGAGAGATTGGGAATTTATAAGTGGGAATGGGAGTTTATGTTAGGGACTGGGAATTCATTTAATGATCCCCACTCTCTTGTTTGGCATGTATTGGAAATAACTTGGAAATAGAATCTCAAATGAACTCCCAAGTAGAATCACCTGCCCCCCTATGGGATAAAATTGGTGGGAATAGAGGCCAAATAATCCCATTCCCCATCCCCTCTCTATTCCCCATCCCTTCTACCAAACAAGTGATAAATGGGAATTTATCTAAGTATTCTCATTCCCATCTCCCAACTCACACATACCAAACGCCCCGTAAGGGTTATAAATTAAGATCCTAATTAGCATAATAAATCTTTGGAAAATTGGATTTTATTAATCCGACCTTTTACCCAACAACTGATATTAATCCCAACTTCACTTATTGTTTTAAATAATCCAACCTTTTCAACTTGGTGCATTGGTTGCACCCAAATTAACTCTGTTAATATTTCCGTCTACAGTTGATGACGTGGCATATGGAGGAGTGTAATTGGCGCGATTTTTTCCTTCTTCTTCCTTCAGCTTTTATATACCCAACCATCCTCCCTTACATCTCCCAGCCACCATTGAAGAACCCCAAAAATCACTCCCCTCTGTTTCTGTTTTTGTATCTTGCTATCTCTTTGCCTCTCGCTCTCTCCTCCTACCAATCTGTAATCAAAATGAGCAGTGGCGAGAGCAATGCTTCAAGTGCAAAGCCCACATACAACAAAGTGATTGAAATTGGGCTTGATGGGAAGGTGTGATGCCACCATGAAGCTGTAGCTCCCTTCAACACAGTGAAGAAGCCAGGTCCTGTAAAGGGCAAATTTTGTACTCATGCCCAGTTTTAATTTTCAGATATTTGGTTGTTAGGGTTTGACTTAATTTTGTTTGTAATTAAATTATTTTGCAAATTAATTGAATTGTTGTGTGAAATTGTAGACTACAGATTGTGGTTTTATGGTGCGGGAGGAAGAATTGAAGGGGATGATGAAAGAGTTGAGAGTCCAATTTGAAGATGGAATTGAGTATGGTTGTGATGAATCTACTATAATTTCTGAATTGAAGGAGGAGAACAAATTTCTTGAGGCCAAAATTGCAAAATTGAAGATGAAAAAAGAGAAGTTGGAGGAAGAATTAAGGAACTTGCACCAAGGAATTGCGACAGCAGTTGTAGTTGGGGAGAAGAGAGGAAATGGAAGCTTGGTGTATCTTGTTTTTTTTTAGCTTAGTAGTTGTTGCATCTGGATTGTTCATGAAATACTAACTGATCTTGTGTAATGCAATTTAAGTTGTGTTTTGCTATCAAAAAAGACCTGTGTAATGCTCTAATATGATCAATGAAATTCTGAATTTGTGGAAATTGAACTTTGTGCAAACATATCATTGTGTTGGTTATCAAGCAAAAAACATCTGTGTACTCCTCCTCATCAACCTGTTATCAATTACATGTTCTCAATTTGCATTGAAACACTAGTAATAGCTTACACACACCTTAAACATCCTTAGACAATTTAGTACACACCATTGTTCAACCCATGACAGCAAAATACATTCACCATTATTCATAATTGAAAGCAAAATAAACAAACCATTAACAACCTAAAAAACTAGCTCAAGACTAATTAGGTTCTGAAGAGTGAACTTGACTTTGTGGACAAATGAAGGTTGCTGTGGAAGAGACCACTTGTGAACTTGACATACCATGGCCAATTGAAATTTGCACAACAAAAAAACCAAGTGTAGAATGATGCAATGGTAGCTTTAGTTCAAATTATAACAGTTGATCAATGAAGTAGTTACCTCAGTTGCTTCTCCCCTACATGCATTGGATGCACCTCTACCCGTTCCTCTTCCTCTTCCCCTACCTCTTGTAGGTGCTGCTGCTGTAGTTTGGCTACTGCCAGTAGCTTTTTCAGAGTTTTTTATTGGCCTGCCTCTTGGTCTTTTGGCAGGAGGTTCATCAAGTGCTTGCCTCTCAGGGTTTGTACAAGTTATTCTATTATGACCAGATTGGGTACATTTAATGCAGTGCATTTGAAGATCATGCATTGTCAACTTTTGTGGTTTCTTAGGATCCTTATGTGGGTGCTTGATCCTATTTTTCCTTGGTTTACCTGACCCTATTTTGATTGGTGGTGTATCAATTAGCCTATCTACCTTAGGCCAATGTTTCTCACCTGTCAAAAAGGCTAATGCTGCCACCATATGCCCTCATGTAAGCCTCCTTCTTGTAATAATCATGGCAGTACAACTAAGGTGCCTCATTCAGGAAAAAAGATGGATGCACAAGCATGGCTACATGGGATGCCTGACAAATCCCATTTCCTACAAGTACTGATGCGGGAGCAAGGAGAGTAACAACCCGCCAGGAAATACGTAGACAGGTTAAAGCACAACAGGCTGAGAAATAGACGCAGGAAACAGGCACAGTTCCAGGCCACGAGTTACTCAATATCAACGTGCAAGATATTGGTGGGAAATCTTGGTTAGCACGTGATTATGGAGTAAACATACTGATTTGGAAGTTGGGATAATTTTTGTAAAGTGGAAGAAACACATTTGGGAGAAAACTTGGGCGCCAAGACAAAACTTTCCTAAATCTCGTTGTTTCTTAATTGCAATAGGAGTTTGTTTCTTTCCATATTTTTGAGTAGTCTTTTACAGCTTTACTAGTTAATTTAGGAGTCTTTTAATTTCAATTATAGTAGGAAATAAATATTAGGAAGTTTCCTAATCCTAGTAGGAGTCTTATTCTAGTTATTTGCCTATAAATATGGCTTGAATGTAATCAATTGAGATGTGTGTTTTGATCATTGAATGAGAATTGATAATTTAGCCAATTAAATTTCTTTTACGTCTTTATATCTGCTGGTTGGTGACGTTTCTTGAGATCTTTATCTCGTTCTTGGTGGCTTAGCCTTTAAGGATTGAGTGGCGATCCTGTTTATCCTGTTACTCATTCTGTTTCGTGCGTTATTCTTTATTTCTTTCGTTTCCTTAAACACAAAAACCAAAAAATAAGTTCTTTTATTTATTTTAATAGTTCGCTGCTGTTAAACATTGAATCTTGGTTTGATAATTCACTCGAGTTCTTCAATAGAGTTTAAAATACGCATCAGAGTGGTATCAGGGCACAGGTTCTTGATTGAGTGAATTGAGTTAATCATGGTGAACGACCCAACAAACAAACAAGAACAGATGGAGAGGCAGATTGCAGCACTCGCTGATGTGGTTTCTAATTTGGAGACTATAGTACGCAATGCCTTACCAAGGAGAAATCCTAGAAACAGGCGACATGAAGGATCAGATCATGGAAGCGGTGAAGAAGATGGAGGCAGCCCACCTCCTAGGCGTCATGTACGTGATGATGACAAAAATCTCAAGATTGATATTCCTGACTTTGATGGGAGTTTTGATCCGGAGATTTTGTTAGATTGGTTGAGGAAGGCCGAGCGTGTGTTCGAATATAAGGAGTATGATGATCGCAAGAAGTTCAAGGTAGCAACTTTAAAATTTACAAAGTTTGTTTCTTTATGATACGATAACTTGCAAGCACAAAGGAGACGTGAAAAGAAAGACAAGATCAATTGTTGGGAGAAGCTGAAGAAACAACCTTAAAAACAGTTCCTCCCCAATGATTATTTGCAAGATTCATATGTGAAGGTAACAACTCTGAAACAAGGCTCTAGTTCTGTGGAGGAGTACTTACGTGAGTTTGAGAGATTGGCTATGATGTGTGATTTGCAAGAACGCCAAGAGCAAAAGATGGCAAGATTTTTGGGAGGTTTGAATTCCCCTATTGCTGAGAAGGTGGAACTCCAACCATTCTTCTCGTTTGAAGAATTGTGCAAGTTGGCACTAAAGGTGGAGAAACAGGTTCGAAATAAGAAGACAGATTCAAAACTGTTTGTGAAAGGAACAACCTTTTACAAATCTGGTTCCAGTTCTGCTAGTTCCAAGACTGAAGGTGATACTAAGAAGCCTATTGACAAGGGAAAAGAAAAGATAACTCAAGAAGAACCTGAGAAGAACAAGAACAGAAACAGGAAGAAGTGTTTCAAGTGTCAAGGGTATGGTCACTTTCAAGCCGAATGCCCTACCAAGCGTGTGATGACCTTGCATGATATACAAG
>BSSO01002573.1:0-18891 GCA_030267885.1 Mesembryanthemum crystallinum
AACAAATTAGCTTCTTAATTAAATTGCCCCCCACTATATATATATATATATATATATATATATATATACACTGTCAAGTGCTATATATCCTTCTAAGTGACAATGTGCAACTGTTTTTTGTGCAACAGGTGCTTAATACGCTTGCAAAATTTAGCGGTGGAGGAACATTTTCAACAACAGATGTTGAAGGCACGGAGTCGAGCAAATTGGGCGTTGCCTTCTCCCTATGTTTAGCTGGTCTTCTTACTGTGGTCGTCAAGGACCTCCGGCTTACCATCACACCACTAGAACAGTCTACTATCGCAAAGGTGCATGCAGGCAAGTATGAACGATGATTTCATGAAGCTGACGGCTCTGTAACTGTTTCATTTGGTAATCTCTACGACCAGGAGATACGCAAGGTTTTGCTGAATGTTGATCTCCCTAAAACTGATATTGAGTCTCGCGTGCAGGTTTTCGAAGTTACTTTTTCCTACAAGTAGGTGCTGCCAAATGATATAATTATGTGCTTGATGATAGAGTACTAATTATTGTTATTGTTATTGTCATTCTTGTTGTTGTTAATATTGGCAAAAGGCTTATAATCGGAAGCCCACACCGGCTCATACAAACCCACCCCTAGACCATTGTATGAGAATTAATCGCAGGAGAACTCAACAGTCCCACACATTGAGGCAGGTCAATTGTTGTTGATATTGTCTCACGGCAAAAGTAAAGGATTTTATTACATAGGCAACTAATTGCCTTTAATCAACATAGTTAACTCTATGAGTATCTTAAATTGTTAGTCCACTTCAATGATGTAATTAGTTGAAAGAGTGAATTTATAATTGTATTTAATTTGAACATTCATTATCATTTTAATTTGTCCATTATTGTTGCAGGGTGTGCCTGACGAAGAGGGGGAGGAATTTGAGAGCCCTCCTATAACTGTTGACGTTATACGCAGTAAGGGAAATGGTGACAGGGAAAGAGAACAACAACGTTTGGAAACTGTAGAGATGATGTTAACAGCAGCAGATATGGCTGAAAACAAGGACATCGCAGGCGCTCTGGAAAAGCTCGAAGAAGCTAGAGACTTACTTAGGCGTGCTGATTTTGATCAAAACAGCGAGCTGATTACGACGTTGACTTATGAGGTGGACCAACTTGCAAAATTGACGATGGACGATTACCAACTAAAAGGGCGTCATTTTGCAAACTCATTCCAGACTTCCCATGATCTCCAGCGTGCCGCGGCAAGAGGTGATGTCGAAAGGCTACCCTTATTTGTCACCGAAGTCATGAGAGATTTCGTTGAACAATCCACATCATACGACCTAGGACGCAATCATGGCTAGTGTTGCATCCAGAAGATAGGATATATATATGCAAGCAAGTGATCGATCATGATCGATCATCGCTGCAAAGTCAAGGCGTCAAGATTTTAGTGAAACGGAGGGCATATGATGCAATTTAAAAAATGCAGCCCATTATAATTGGTTTAATTTGTACCGTTTTTCTTATTGGAGTTTTGAGCAATTATTACACCACTGCCGTTGATTCGGTTTGCATCATTAGGGCCTAGGCAACAGCGGTGATATGGTTTTGTTGGTTTTATTTGTCAGTTACTAAAGATTGTTATCTTGGTTTAATTTCTTCTCGTCAAACTACTGCGTAATCTTACAACTCAGATGGTTACTTTTCCCTTTTTTTTTTTTTTTAAGGATGATGCATCCCAAGAGAAAGTTTTAATAATGTTCTCAGTGTATCTTGATTAAGCCTTTTTTTTTTCTTTTATGGGTATGAATTAAGAACATACTTTAACAAAACACCTTATGATCGATGAAAAATGCTAAATTTGATAGCGTTGAAGAATAATAACTAGAAAAAGTTTGAGTGACCCTGAGGGTCACTAACCCTCTTTCTATCTCTCTCTAAATTCACCCTTTTATTTTTATGAAAAAAGCAGCTAGATAGAGAGAGACAGAGGAGGGGGTCAGTGACCCTCAGGGTAAGAGAATCACTCCCCATAATAACACCAATCATGTCTCAAGACCGACCCGATCGAGGCACAAGCAAAAGTTTGCGACGCTAGGCCGTGCTTGTGGCCAAGTGAAACTACTATGATTTGGAGAAATAATATTATGCAAGTAAGCTCTGAGTCTAATGACCAAAAATTTTGTAACCAATGTTTACAGATTGGTACACAAGCTAATCGGTCTAAACTGTTGGATAAACACAAGATACTCCCTTTTAATTAGAAATAAGATTAATAGCTGCCAAGAGTTATGCCCCAAACACCTCATGGTTGGTGTCCATTTCTTGGTTTTAGCTATTTACAAGTTACCCGAACCAATACCTCAGTTGCCCGCTCGAAGATAGCCTTGATGAATTGCTGTTCGCTGCTGTCGCGTGCCTCGCCCGGGCGGGCGGCTCTTTGCAACGAGCTGTTGTTGCTCTCGAAATTTATGGCCGGGCGAGCGGACCCTGCCCGGTTTTGCGAGCTTCTTCGTGCGGTTCTCGAGCTCTCTTGGGCTCCTTTCGTGTTGGGTTACTTCTTGCTTATTCATCAAGCTACATCAACTACTATTCCTATATTATAAACTTCCTAATATTAATTACATTAAGAATATTATTTGCTTTATTAGGAAAGTAGTTTTCTTATTCTCCAAGCTTCAAGACTCCTATTGCTAATACAAGTTTATCAAGTTATCTTCTATTTCGAAGTGGATTCCTATACCTTGGCTATTTGAGGAGACGTCCTACACACCTTGAAGATTCATTCACAAAATTATCGTTTTAGTTATTCACTGTCTTTCATTAAGAGAGTTTTATTGTTTTGTTGAGTTCAGAGTTATTAACTCTTGTAAATCCTCGTTTGGCCGCCCGTTTGAGGATTCTCCATTTTTGTACTTCTCTCTATAGTGAATTTTGTTACGTTGTTCGTGGTTTTTCTCCCGATTCTCGGGTTTCCACGTTAAATTTTGTGTCTCACTTTTGCCTTTTATTATTACTTCTCTAATACTTCCAATTGTTTGTGATCCGTTATCGCTTTCGCAAATCGCACTTATTTCCTATGAATAACAATTTGGTTTATTTATTTAGATCCTTAATTAGGAAGCTTTCCTTCACTAAACCAACTCTGAACATTCATGCAAATATCATTACCGGGCCACTTGGTCCCAATGTTTTTGGAAAAACAATGTATGAAACCCATCCGGCCATAGAAAACAAAGCCTTTCTAATTTCCAAATCATCAGGAACATAACAAATGCAAATAACATAGCCATTATCACAATCTGCAAGATAAGGCAGGGGATATCTCACGCAACCATTTTTTTTATTTATTAAGATGAATTGAATATGAAAGCGCAACCGATGAAAGAAGAACATGAGATAAGTAAGGTACAAGATAGACATTGAAACTTTCTTGGATGCATAAGGTGGCTTGCTTGTCAAATGCCGAGGACTTCCGCCTCATCAACAATTTAGGTAAGGCATTGAATCCGAAAATTTAAGTACCATGCTGCATTCAGACCCTGAGTTGAGAACGTGATCCAAGTACCCGTTGCATTCTCGTATCTACTATGTGTCATGCGGGTGAATTTCTTGATATTCTCATTTTTCTTCATGTCATCAGGGTCCAAGTCGACAGTAAAGATATCTCCATAAGGCCGCGCAGAGTGTAGGAACTGAGGCAACGAGATGGGATCAACGGACACCGCAGCAAGATCCGAGGTCACAGCGAGGCTCTTTCCATCCGGGCTGAAAAATGGATGGTTTACGTGACCGGAAAGATCGTCTCCACTTGACAAGACTCTAACAACTACTGAAGGATCATTCGGCTTCACCAGGTACACTCCAAAATATCCCAAGTCAAGATCCTCCTTTCCCTCTGGTGCATCTTTAGGCCCGTCGCGATTTGAGGAAAATACGATCCAATCTCCTTGTGGCGACCACTTACAATGTGTGTCAATCCATGGCCCGTTTGTCAGCCTTGTTATTGTGCCATCACCAAACTCCCCAACTTGTGCATTCTCCATTATGTACAGGTTTTTGTGTCCACCTCCAGCTCTAGTAGATCGGAAAACTAGCTTGGTACCTGTTAAGATTTTCACTCCATTATTAATATTTTGAGGGTGCGTGTCTGATCTGGTCTAATTTTTGATGAGGATCTTAGATTTGTTGCTTCATCTATTGAAATTTTCACTTTACCCTGTGAGATTTAGAAAGATGTCATGTAACTGCATATATGTGTGAAAACCTCAATCCACTCCCTTGAGTACTTGAGGTGTTCGGGTGGACTAATAGTAATTTCTATAATACGCTCATCAAAAATTGATATAAATGTTAACAAAAAAAAAAAACATAAAATTATACTCTCTCCATCTTTTAACAAGTTGAGCAGTTTGATTTGCGAGTTCTGCATGACAACACTTTGACCATTGATAATTCAGTACAATTATAAAAATTGAAAATTTATAGCAAAATGATATTTTGAAAATACTATTTAAGATAATTCTAAAAGTTATATTTTTTACCTTTATGCTCCTATATCATTATACCTTTTTCAAAAAAAATGATGGTCTAAGTTTTTTTTGACTTAAGTCAAACTGCTCAAGTTTTTAAACAATGGAGAGAGTATTATTTATTTAGAGAAAAGGAAAATGTAAAAGTATGTATTTATCTTTAGAGGTCGTTTGGTTGACATGAATAAACATAGGAAGTACAACTTCCTAGGAAGTACAAAAGTGCTAATTTGTTTCCCCAAAATGGGGGAAGTCACTTACCTACTCCCCCCTAGGTAAGTGATATTTCCTGTGGGAAGTTCTACTTTCTACAATTAACTAAACAACTTTTTTTCACTTTCCATGATTTTCTAATTCATGTGAAATGTCACTTCCTGGATATTGCAACTTCCCGAAGTAAACCAAACGACCACTTATAAAGTGATTAATTACAAAAACAAAAGAATGACTTGTTTATATTAGTTTAGATTTACAGGAAAGAAAACCACATATATATATGTGAAGTGTATATATCAATAAGTATAACAGAGTTGGCATAAATATGACTCTATGAAAGCATTACTAACTTTAAATTTGTTAATTGGCCTTAGCTTTTTATTTATAAAAACTCAATATTAGATGCTTTATTAGGTTTATATTATAAAACTATCTATGAAAAAATTAACCCAACCAAAAGTTTAAACTGATGGTCAGAGGCCCAATCAATCATTATATCTCCTAACACGCCCTCTCACGCAAATGCCCCTTGGGCTTTTAAGCGTGGATGATGCATAGGGTCACTGTGCCAAGGCTCAACTATAGGAGGAATCTTACCTATAAGAGTATGGGGGTTCCGGGATTTGAACTCAAGACCTCCTGCTCACTGAATCTATAATACCATGTGNCGCCTTCATTTTTTTTATATTCGGTCTATTCACTTAAATTATTACTTTTCTAATATTAACATAAGTGCTTGATTTTCATATAATTTACAACTGGCCCATTATAAGCAATATTGAACACGTAAAAACTATTGTCATTGTGTCATTGCTAATTTTCTTTTTATTGAAATTGTCTTCAATACATTCAATGCAATTGGATATAGCTAGATATCTGATGTATGCTTACAAACCCAGTCTGGGTCCAAACTTAAGCACATTAAATGGGCCTATGATTGGGTTTGGGTAAATCCAAACAAAACACTATTAACCTATTGACATTCCTAATACAAATGGGTTTCATTTAAATTAGAATTCACACTCTTTCTAACGGTGTTAAAATTTTGAATTTTTGAAAAGTTAAAAAAAAGTTAAAAGTCATATTTAAATAATAGTTGAATTTTGTTGGTATGTTTTTGGCTAACTTTGGATGCACGTCTATTTGGCAAATAAAGAAATCGTCATTAGATTTTTATTAACTTATTATATTAACCTTTCTTTGGAATATAATACCACATAAGATATTTTAACTTTTTACTGCAACTAATTATTTAGATGGCTCACTTACTTGGCACGTTCGATACTGTTGAAAAATGCCTATTTTATGTATATATTATAATTATAATTGCTATGTACGTAGAGTCACGGTTCAAATGCTGATGCGAGTAAATTATTCTTTTTTCCAATTTTTTTTCAGCTTAGCTAATGATAATAATAATCAGCTTTGCAGTTTGCAGTTTGCACCACTCCAGTGTATTTATCATTCCTAATCTTGTGCTTCAGCAATTCACATAGCAGATTCTTTTGAAATTTCTCCTTTTTTACATAAAGATATTATGAACACAATATAAATGCATAATTTAATATTGTATTTTACAACCAAAACGCGGTTTATTGGCCTCCAAATAAAAAATCGTTAAGTTCTACAACCTCAAGGAAGGAGAAAACAATACAGAATCTAATTGCATGTTCTTTCAACATAACAATACTCAGTAATCAGGTATGCTTTCTATAAGTATTGTGTTAGCATGTTTACTAAATTATCAGGGTAGCGTTAAGTTAATTATAATTTTTTAACACAAGCTTCAACCCCCTAATACTAATAACTTTTAGTCTCCCCCAAGATCTAAAGATGTTAAAGTGATATTTTCATATCAAATTCTTAAACCGCAAAGGAGTGATATTACCGGTACATTTATAACTTACAAAGTGTTCCTGAAGAATGGAGACTGTAAGTCATCTGGGATAGTCTACCTAAAATGGAGAGTGTAGTCTCAAGGGAAAGAGGCTAATAAAAAGTAGGAAGTTACCTTCTGGATTGGTCGATGGGAAGGCGTTATTGGAATCTTTTGTAAGTTGTACGCATTTACTTGTGATCATGATGTCGATGGCACAGATGTGCACTATTTTGTTTGTACGATCAAAAGAAGGTCCCATGCATACGTAGAGTATACCCTTGCGTGGATCTTGATTCCAAACTGGCGAAAAGACATTGTTCGTGCCTTGCGTCTACATCATAATAATAGACAAAACTCATCATGACCCATTAAGTTAAAGTCAAGAATCACAATTTCAATGAGTATATATATTCCTTGCTACACATTCATATATATCTACCTTGAAAACTTGGCGCAAGCCAGTGTTATCGGCCAAAAACACGTTCTTGAAGTCATTATCGACAAATGCAAGCTTGGATCCATCTTTGGAAAATGTTGGAAACACTCCAGACACCCTAAATAGTCCTACATCGTGTTGAGGGGATTGGAGCCTGTCAAAATCCCTCGAGACATCGTCTCCATTCTACAACAAATGCAACAAGATTCATGTTAATTAATCCTTGCTTTTTAGGTTGTGCAACTTATATATTGAATATAGTGCATTACGGTTGGATTTCTTCATTTGTGAAAATGGCAATGTTTGGCCATGATGTCATGCGACACACCTAGGGTATGTTGGCCAATACGCCCTGGTTGCACAACAAAGTCGTGTCATCAGGTCGTCTAAGCAGTTTTTAGGTGCGGTTTGACTTTGTAATGAGAAGGCCGTGTTGCTCCAACACAACCATGTCAGACCGCCAAGGTGGCGAAGAATGTGCTAATTTCAGTGTTGTGTACTTTATCTTTTTTGGTTTACCGTTTACTGTTGTTTGTTAGTCTATGTATACCCTAGATAGGGTAATTCTTCCATGGCCACCGCTAAATGGTGGCCGTGAAAACATTATTGGTTTGGTCTGGACCAAACTGCATAATTGGTTGCAACCAAATTAAAAAAAAAAAAAAAATGATAATCATCACTTTGGTTGGACCCAAATTGGACCCAAAGTGTTTTTGGTTTCAACCAAACTTATAATTGATAAGATAAAATGGACGCATAAGATTAGTTCACTTAAATCTAATAGTGTATATTAAAAGTTTCAGTGGCCACCGATTATAAAATTATCCCGGGCCCCTAAATATACACAGTGCTGAGTTGAGCGGATTGGCAGTCCTCTCTTTATAATCTTCTTATTGAGATAGTGGATATGTATAATTCCTTAAAGTCTATTATTCATACTCAGCAGTGTATAATTTCTAGATATGCTACTAGCCTGCTAGTATACTCTAGTATAGTATACTCTAGTATACTTGTATATGTTTCTATCTAATTGAGGCTAAGCTAATCATTTCATCAGCATTATTACCAGATTGATTAATGTGAAGCACTTGTTAACTAAGTTAATATATATGAAGGTTTCATTCTGCCCGAAAAAAAAAANATTGAAGCAAGTCAATCGCTTGTACCTTAGGAGGGGCATTCTTGCAACGATGGTAACCGATTTGTATCCCCCGACTGTTCACCATCACAAAGGGATTGTAGTGGTCCATCTTCGGTCTCGATCCTCGTGTAATTGATACTGCTGGTTCTGGTCGAGTTAAATCAAAGATCTCAACGTGTCGATATGTTGCCTCGTTACGTTCTTGGGTGAACTTTGCTAACTCTGATTTTTCTTCAATTGTCACCGCGGCTACTCTGTAGGCGTCGATAGCTGCTGGGGTTATAGCATCAATGTTTTCTGGAGTGACCCGAGAAACTTCTGTAGCGAGACCTTCGTAGGAGATGGCTGCTCGAAACACGCCCCAAGTATTACGTTCCTTGCGATGGAAAAAGATGACATTATCACTTCCCCATGTCGGCCAACCACCATTCATCACAACCAAGCTGCGGTTGAACGGCTTCTCTACGTTCATCACAAAAATGTCGGTCATTAGACCTTCTCTCTCGCCATTCCATCCACCCTTTCTTTGAAAGGATGCCACTGCTATCTTCGTTCCGTTTGGTGATACTGAAGGGCTTAAATCAGCTTGAACTGTTTTCACGCAAGATTATAACCGAAATAAAATCAACTTCTCTTACAAATGTTGTTGTATAATAAAATCACATTAGACACCGAATTATGACTTTGTGTGCCACCATGGGAGCTCGAGAGGATGAGCTCATGGCTTAAAGATACCAGTTGAGGTTAATGGCCCATGAGTTCACCGGGGCTTTTTTCTTTGGGCCTTATATACGAGCTCACTAATTAAGTGGTCTACCTCTAGGCCTGACTCTCATTCACTGTTACTCTTTTAACAAGTATAAATACCCCACTCCCTTATAAAAGGAGGGGATTGCTAGACTCTCCCAGGGCTACCTTCTATCTAAAAATTCTCGTATCTTATATTACTCCCGACTTGACTTAATGGTCGAAGGGGATTTCATACTGTTATTTCGTCACACTATGACTCTACGAGTCTTAAAGTACTGTCGAAAGTTGAAAGATGCATAAGTATTATTATCAAGTTAGTTTTTAAATTTATTTTCTTCATTAATTAGTTCTTATGCTGTACCTCCAATTGGAAAGCGGACAGTTAATGAATCAATTAAGATTTGTAAATTAGTATTGTTCTTTGCTAAAACTAATGTAAGAGGAGTATATTTTAGGGAAGTGGCTAATATAGTGGGTTGTGTTAGTTTTTTTTTTGGTCCAAGGGAGGCACAAAGACCAGTACAATAAATTACATACAACAGGGGACAGGGGAATCGAACCTGGACCTAATGTACCCAGGGCCTCAGTGTTAACTTATCACTAGGCCAACACATAGGATGGTTTGATGTATCTTAATTTTGAATGAAATTTTATTTTTTTTCCCTCATTCCAATAGTTTACACAACATCAAATCTGTATGGTCAATAATCGAATTTAGACTAGTTAATGTTAGATGGATTGTAAATACCAAACAAAAGATGATTGCGATCAATAAGCTTTTGTTTCAATTGACTATGATGTGTTGAGTGGATTACGAAATTATTACAATATCAACTAGTTAATAAGAGGTTTTTTTTTTGAAAGAACGAATTAAAAGAGCGGAAACAAAAAAAAAATAAATAAATAAGTGGAGGGTAAATCGAAGAAACTGAAGACATATTTCAAATTATTTTAAGTCATGATTTCGACCTAAAAGACTTGTTTGGCAAAATCGATCCTAAACCATTTCAGCTAATTTTGAGAAGCTATTTGTATTAGTTTGTTGATTTAAGACACCTTTTCTGTTTTATATTACTACTTTATAACAAACTTGAACTATTCTTTATACCAATTTTACATATATGGTATTTATAAATCATTTGTACCAAATATACGATTAATAGATACTTATAAAACCAAAAAAAGGAAAATTAAGAAAAAAATAATAGTACTATAAAGGTAGGAAAGGAGGGAAAAGAACGAACATGGTGGAGTGAGGCGGTCCGTTATGCCAGTGGCGAGATGGGTCTTGTGCACGGTAGTCCAAGGCTGACGACGTTCATGGGCGGGATCCTTGGTGGTGACATAGACAAGATAATTACCGGCGATGCAACCACTGTCTTCCATGCGAGCACCCTTGAACATGCCCAAAACATCTGCCAAATTGAAGACCTTGACTCGAACGGGGTCGTTATTATGGAATCGGAGAGCAAGGTGAAGCGTTTCGAGGTTGTCAGTCCGTTCAGACACGAAAACCATACCCGTAACAAGACCCGAATCAACATCGTCCTCATTGGCTAAGGAAGCCAACTTGGGACGCTTGAGAAGTGTCCTAAGAGCTGCCTTTGGAATATCCCGGCCGTTGTAGTTGTAGGACTTTCCATCCGTCATGGCAAGCTCGTCGTCTTCATCGGTTATCCTAATTTCATCTTCCTTGGTTGCCACCAAGACCACTCGTTGCGCGTATATGTCTAAGGGCAACGGAGGACGATAGGTGGTGAAGAAGCCAATACTACCTCTATTTTCTTCCATCTGCGTAAGATAGAGCAGAAGCTTATATCTCACGAAAGGAAAGGAAAGGAAAAGAAAAGAAAAGAACTTTTTTTTGATTTGTTTGGTCTCGTTAAAAAATATCTACACAAAATCCTTAAACGTACACTTCAATGATGAAGCTTAGAAAAGGCACCACATTGATCGGTTTAAGAAGGAGCTCCATGACCCGGGAGGAAGCTTCATTCTATTGACTTTAACGAATTGTAAATTCTCATTATTTAATGTCAAAAACAAGTGATGAACTAAAAGATTATAGTAGAATGTAAAAATAATAGTAGATGCGATCTCGAGCAAACTCTGACTTGCCCAAACGGCTTATCGTGGTGAATTATTTGATGTTAAAAATGGATCATAGCATTTAATGATTCATCGAAAAGTTCCTCTAGCTATATATATTATACATTATCGTGACTTTGCCAGTTTTTCAAGTCAAATTATATGCACTAATGCTTATTAATTTTGCAGGGGTAGATGAGATCCAAGGCCATGTTCTCTTCACCTTATTTTTCCTTAAATTCAGTTCAGTTCAGTACAATTCAGTTCAGTTCAGTGCAATTCAGTTCAATTCAGTTCATGTAGGAACATATCACTAAAATAACTTTTTATTCAAATATAATTTAACAATGATTCATGTGTCGTTGGAAAGATTTCGATGAATACTTTCAAATGAGTCCAATATTGAAGACTAATGGTTAGATTGAAAAAATCAAATAAGTTCAGTTTAGTATTAATCAGTTCAGTTCAGGTTAAATCAGTTCAGTTCAATTTATATAAGTTCAGTTCAGTTTTTTCCAGGTGAAATCATATTTGTTTCAGAAGATATGCTCGTCATCTACTTGAACCCACTTGGATTGCATCTAGATAAATAGAAGCGGGGCGGTGATGAAAATGTTGTATTCAAGTACTTCTACGTATGTACTACACAATTTACGCACCAATAATGACTAATAGCAATATTTCCTTGTCTCTTACCGCTCTATCAAAACATTAGTTTAAACGAACAAAAATTTATTTGTTTTTATTTTAGATTGATGGAATTTACTCATACTTTTAGCTCATCTTATATATAGGCTCCTAACTATTGGAGCATATGTTGTTAAGATGTCAACAATTGTATGATAAGATGTCTTTGTTTCGTAAGTTGCTGTGGCAATGGAGGTCGATAACTATTATTCACAAAAATTTATATCGAGACGACTATATAGGGGTTATGAATTTTTGTAAGACACGTTGTTGGACCTTGTGCCAACCCGTCGCCATAGGTGATATTGTTCAAATTAAAATTGATGCTCTAGAATGATATACTAATTGTTATTAGCTAAGTTGGTAATTCGGCCATGGCTTAGCTTCTTTGCTGTCAATAATACAACCTATGTTTAATATAATCGACCTATATACAAGCAACCATATGTTCCGCTGTTCTTTTTTCTTTTTTTTTTTTTTTTCACTTTCTCCTTTTTTGATTTTGTTGGGTAAACGCCCCCAACATGCCAATAAAGTTCAAGGCTCGAGATAAAGTTAGGTAGTGTTGCGGATCGAAAGAAGCACCGACAAGCAAAGGGTGGCGTGAAGTTCTCGACAATCTTTGATCGGAGGTAAGAATCATGTTTGGGCTTTATAGAGAGGTTTGTTTGGCCTCGCGACCTCGACATGAGTTTGACACAGGTCAACTCGGAAGGTAATATAAAAGTAATTTTCTCTACAAAAATAATATTGAACGGAGGGGGTATATTTTTAGTGTAATACTGGGTCACAAGTGGAGCCTAATCAACAAGGCGCGTCTTGGCCCACTGACTATTTACGAAGTTTGTTAATATTTTACCGGCTAAAAGGCCCTGCAAATCAGAATTCCCTCCACAATCGGTGGACTAAATCATGTGCATGAAAAGATATGTACTCATTCGATGCGATCTAATAAACATCAAGTTGCTATGTTTCCATTAATTTTAAACTGGTCAACCCATTCGTAGTTCATCAAATCAGAGTAAGTTATACGAGTTCTTGCAAATTTGTGCGTTCCTCTCTTGTTCTTCTTCTTCTTTTTTTTTTTCCAATTATTTGTGTTTAATTATTTTTCACATTGTTATAACACGTACACAAACATTGGTATGGGTAATATTGAACATGACATACACCAAATATATATAATATTTGGTAAAAAAAAAAAAAAAAAATTAAACAGAGTATTCAATAATCATAGCACAAAAATTTATATGAGGTGGCCTCATGTGGAAGAAGAAAATGTGGTACCTAAAATGTAGTGGTACCACATTTTCTTCTTCCAGGTACTAGACATCATGTAATAATGGTTGTATGCAAGAATTTGCGTTGAATGAGTTTTCTAATTCATTGACAATTTTTATTTGGGTTTCTACGAGGACACATGAGAATAAATAAATAAACAATACAGTACAACTTGATAATCGTAATGATAGCAAGAAGGCGGAATGACATGCTCTCAAAGATGCAGCCACACATGTTTAAGTTGACGATTGACTAAAAATAAAAGGGTAAACCGATCAGAAAACCCAAAGAAACTCCATAAAATTCATAACTTCTCTATAAAAATAGAGGATGAGTGAAAATGTTCAGATGCCAGTAAACTGAAAGGAAGCTTCAGCAAATTAGATCAGCCACTGAATTAGTTTGGCACTGAAAATGATCAGCTACAACGACGACGAGCTGATCTTTCTTGCCCAAGAGCCTTCAGGT
This sequence comes from Mesembryanthemum crystallinum, assembly GCA_030267885.1. Classification (NCBI taxonomy): domain Eukaryota; kingdom Viridiplantae; phylum Streptophyta; class Magnoliopsida; order Caryophyllales; family Aizoaceae; genus Mesembryanthemum; species Mesembryanthemum crystallinum. Next base: position 13,458 of record BSSO01002573.1, read on the forward strand.
ATGCCTTATATTATTAGTTACGTTTGCTTAATTTCTCGGCTAAAAAAAGCAAAAAAAAAGAAAACCAATTTTTGTTTCGACGTATATAAATGTTAAAATTTTGTGGTAATACTACTGCAAAAATATGTATCTCAGGGCAAAATTCGAGACCATTCCTAACGGCGAAAACCAACGTGAATATTATCTACAATGACCAGGCGCCGCTGAAGGAGACTAACGTAACGATGTTGCTGGAACTTGTCGGAGACGGATCCGGCAATGGAAGATCCGGGGTGGATATCGTTATGGTCTTGGATGTTAGCAAGAACATGAAGGGCAGCAAGTTGAGAGAAATGAAAACTGCTATGCAGTTCTTGATCCGGAAACTCAGCCCGATTGACCGCCTGTCGGTAGTCACGATCAGCAGGGTTTCCGACAGGTTGTGCGCCTTGCGGCGGATGACCAAAAAGGCCCAATCGGAGGTCGAAGAGCTCCTCGTCAACGCTTTAAGCGATGTTGGCAACGACGGTAATGGTGAGGGCGGCACCAACATTGCTGCTGGCCTCCAAACCGCGGTTGGCGTGCTTAAGAACCGCAGGCTTACTAATGGCCGAGTGAAGGCTGTCATGCTTATCTCCGGTGATAAACAGATCGCGGACACTGAAGGTCATAGCTCGGATTTCTACGGCGATCTGCCCATATACACATTCGGTGTTGGCTATGACTACAACCCCAAGGTAGGCTCATCTAATAGTGATTTACTGAATATTAATGCGCATGTTATAGAAATAGTATTTCCTTGGTCGCTAGAACTATCTTTTTGCAATCTTCTACTACAAAGATTAAATCGGCAAATAATGAGAGAAACATTTAGTGGCGGATCCAGCGAAAATTTTTATTGGGGGCATCCCATAAAAAAAATTCCTCATAGTCAAAATTAATTGAGAAACCCATATCAATAGAGTTGAGATGAAGTACATTTTATGACTATTCTTTACAAATCTTTAATTTTGAATCAATTCGTCCTTCTTTTATTAGTATCATTGTCGAGGATAACTTTGGTTTCATTCGATCCTTACTTATAAAAATAAAATATTATAAAATGTAAAATGGATAATTAGCCAAAAACTATCCCGTTAAAATAAGCAATTACAACACCATTAATCAATCTACCTTTCTTCACAAAATCTATGCAAAATGGCAGTCAATATTTTTCCATTTTACAACTACTAATTCTTCCCTAGAAAAGGACAAAAAAAAATATATATAAAAAACCTTTATAAAACGGTGATACTCTGAGGAGAGAGACTCTCTCTAACTTACCAAAAGAATACTCTAGGAGAGGAGAGAGGGTGAGAGACAATGTATATAACCGGCAACTCTAGCATGGGGCCCAATATTTACTATCCTAGTTTCTCTATTCACTTTCTCAGTTTGTGTCACATGAATCAAGGAAACTTTGTGGGCCTTCATGATTGGTCATTGGTGAATGGGGGCACCTACTTGAATTATTATTGGAACACATCAGTTGGGCCTTCACAAGTTCACAGACTTAGCCATTCAGCCCATGTGTAACTGGGGGCCTTTCCCCCCACTCCTAAATCCCTAGATCCGCCCCTGGAAACATTCTGCGACTAAGATAAGTTACGAAGGAACCAATTAGCTAGCTTGCGTACACGTCCTTATCCATAAAATCTTGAGTATTATTACTATCATAATTATCACATTATATTTCTCACAGAACGAACCCACGCACCCAAGTCAGGGCCGGCCCTGGGGGTAGGCAGGGGGGTCGACCGCCCAGGGCCCAAGCAAGAAGGGGGCCCAAAAAATGAAAAACTACTAAGTTTTATTGTTGGTAGAAAGAATAAATCTATTATCTTGTAATTGTTTTTAAGAACTTGTAATTAGTTGAGTTAGTAAAGGAGGAAATCATTGACCATTGGGTCTATGGTTCAAGTCCTAGTTGATGCATATTTATTGTTGGGATATCTTTCCAAATCTCGAACTAATTAATTTGTATTGGTTTTATTTTGTTTAGTTAGAAAATAAATAAAACAAGAACAAAATAGTGATGAAAAAAAAAAAAGGAATGGAAGCCAATATTGTGGCGTGTGAATTAGTGGGCTTTTTTGATCTTATAATTGATTGGCCCACAAGTATTGTCTGCCTTCCAACAGAAGCCGCAAGAGTGAGAATTAAAAGGGTTTTTTGACCTGTGCTTTGTACTGCCGCACAAGAGACACGGAAGGCAGTGTTCATGCCGTGAAGTATAGTGCCGCAAGAAGAAAATTACTAGACACCGAGAGAAAGGGGTTGTGAGCTCGAGCTTGGTTCTAGCGAATTTGTGGCAAACGGCTAGTGGGTGAAGATAATCAGAGTTTCTCTGGTTTGTCTTCGATAGGTATTCGGGTTTGTATTTTTGGGTTGGTTGGGTACTAAATTGATTGAAGGTTATCAATTTGTACAAGACCTAAAGATAGTTTTTTATTTGTCGTTATTGCTGATTGATACCCGTTGTACTCTTGATTATTGACTTTGACCTAGTGCGTGGAGATCCGCACCGTGGTTTTTCCCTATTATTGAGAAGGGTTTTACACGTAAAATTGGTTGTGTCCTGATTTAGTTTCTTGCACTTAATTTCTCTGTTTATTGTTATTGTCGTTGTGTGTTAAATATAGTTATTTTTCCCAACACTTATACTACTATGTATTATCAATAATATGACTAGCTGCAAAAAATCATTTGACATAAAATATTTAAACTTGAAAAAATAAAAATAAAAAATTGGTTAGTTATGGGATTCAGTAACAAAATCGGTTGAATTGCTTTTTCTCCTTTTTTTTATTCTTTTTTTTTTTCCAAATTCAATTTATTTGTGATTGATGAATTTACCTAAGTATGAGGATTGATTATTTTTATCCCTAAAAAGTCAACCAAGATAACAGATGGTGAGATTTTTTTTTTTTTTTTTTTATTGGTAGAAAGATGACATCAAATTTAAATTAAGGCAAGGAAACTAGACCATTATGGGAGGTCTCATATTGTTCATATGGTGAGACTTCATTTGCAACTTTCTCATACTGATTCATGTGTATTTGATCTTGTTTGTCGTCTTGTAGGTGCTCAATGACATTGCAGGCAGAAGCAATGGGGGAACATTTTCCATCGTTGAAGCCGGAAGCACGCAGTCAGGCAACTTGACTGTTGCAGTTTCGCAGTGCTTGGCTGGGCTCCTGACCGTTGCTGTGCAGAACCTGAAGCTAGTTGTCAGTGCTTTCAATTTACCCTCCAAAATCAATGATGTATATGCAGGAAGCTATCCGTGTCTAATGGATTCTGCTACCAGCTCCGTAACTATTCATTATGGCGATCTCTACAACCAAGAGATGCGCAAGGTCTTAGTGAACCTTGCTCTCCCAAGTGCTTCTGATGAGGAGGGTAATGTAGTTCTCCATGTCAAATACTCATACAGGTTAGTGGCGTATCATTTTGTATTCCCTTTGTCCAGATTTGACCGTCTCATTAACAATATTTAAGAAAAATCTAATAAATTGTGACCATATGTAAATAATTCAGAAAACTTATTTTTTGAATCTGTTAAAAGCAACTACGAGAAAAACACTTTTTACATGTATATTTATTGCATTTTGAAAATTATAAACGGTCAGATAAGGTCTTGAAGGCCGTAAAATATTAACAGAGAACAGTCAAATGAGGATGGAGAGATTATTAGTTATCGCGAACATTTTTATTAAGTATATTCTTGTTTCACTAATTTGATTCTCGATTCGGAATGCATAATAAATATGTCACGGTGTTGCTGTTGTGTAGTGTTGGTGGATTAGTGTTTGATGGCAATCCTTTATGGGTTAACGTATCTCGTACGAAGAATCCTGGGCAAACAGAGAAGGAGGAGGTCAAAATGGAGGAGACACGTATTCACATTTCAAAGAAGATGATAATAGCTAGAAAACTTGCTGACATTGGTGACTTGGAAAGCGCTCAATTGGAGCTTGTTAACGCTCAGTGCGAGCTGGAGGATGTTGTGGGTGATAGGCCTAACCTGTTGATTAACCTGTTGAGATATGAACTTGTGCAATTTCAAAAGTTTGTGCAGACACCCGAAATCTACGTAAAGAAAGGACAAGCATTTGCACTCGCTTCTGAGAGTTCCCATAGTTGCCAGCGTTTTGCTGCAAGAGGCGATGCTGAGATGCTGCGTTTGTTCGCCACGCCACGTATGGACGCATACCTTGAGCAAGCCAACTCATTTGTGAAGGATTCCAGTAAGCCGTTGACCACAACCCAGCATGATGCAGAGGAAGAAAACGCCGCTGATCCCCTCACTCATGTTATAATTGAACCTCACATTTCTCAGATCAATAAATCTCTTAAACCCCATTTTCAGACAAACTTTGTGAGTGTCAAAAGCCTCCGCGAGTCTCTGGCACAAATCCAACTCTTAATCAATACAGTAGTCGCTGATAATTGAAGATATTGTGTACTTGTGTGCTTTGTTTCCTTTAATTACCTCCTTCAATTTTATTTGCAAAGTATTTCCCGTATTAGCTTGTATTTGGTGTATTTGAAGTAGTTTTACTATAATGTGGTGTGTATATTAGATATCAAAATGCAATGAACATTGCATAGTTATACGCATGTAATATCTTCATGGTTACTCACAAAATTGGTAATAATTGCTATTTTGTTTTGGGTAAACTAGTACTGGAGCAGTCAAATAACTAGGAAATAATACCCGCAGTTACATGAGAGTTTAGCACCTGGTCCAGCCTAGGAGCAAATGTTATAAAAGGCCTGCCATTCGCATCACAATATGTAGAGTTAATCAACATACAGCCGGAACTCTATTAGTTCCAGTCCCTAAACCAGTAGCAAAGTTAGTAGAGATATTACAAAAGTTGAAATCATTGTTAAGAGTGTTTAAACATACAGCAACTATGAGGGGTCTCCAAAATGATACACTCCTCCTCCATTTGCTGCCTTGCCGTCCTTGCCAAGCTATCTGCTACCTTGTTTTGATCACGTTTTTCATGGGAGAATGTCCACCTCATTCCATGGCCAAAAGCCGCTTCTTTGATTGGCCAATAATTGCTATTTTGATGAGTTCAACTCCTACTCAAACCCAAACAGCAGCCCTTCTAGGAGCCCATGTCTTGTTATAACCTGGTCACCGCCACCTTATTTGTAAGGAAGAAAAAGGCACCTGATATACTCACTGCAGAGTTGTTGGACAACGAGGAAGCCATGGTGCTAGCAAAGGAAAATAATAGGAACAATGTGGACTTTAGATCTGATTCACTCAAGACTATCCAACTTATTATGCAGCAAAGAAGCCATAAATGCATGTATCACAACCTCATTTAGAATTGCAGGGATATAAAGCTTGGGAGGAGGTAGAACATGATGCATGAAGGACAAGACTGTTGTGGAC
>BSSO01002574.1:0-18889 GCA_030267885.1 Mesembryanthemum crystallinum
AAAGGGCAAACATCTAGTGTAAATGGGCCATGAAGTTACCACCCGTGACATGTTTATACAATGTCATTGAGTACACATTGAACAAAACCATGGAATCAGAATGCAACATGTGTGAATTGTCATCTTCCTCTATCACTCTCACATGTTAGCAACACTTGCTACCCCATTAGAACCCACAAGTCACCCTCAGTGCAATATTATATGTGACACCTAACGAGAAAAACAAACAATGCACAAACTTTTCTTCTATCAATAAAAAGCCTCCTCCACTCACAATTAGTGTTTCAAATGAAAGAAGCCAATTTGACAAGCATCTCAATCACTACTACTACTACTTCAAAAACACTAAAAGAGAAGCAGGGGAAAAACAGAGCAAGCATGGCTGATCAAGTGATCCCAACGGTTCAGCTGCCTCATGGCGGGGTGTCAATGCCGGTTTTGGGCCTCGGCATGGCCCCGAACCCTGCGGTCCCGGATGAGGTGACGAAAACTGCGGTGCTTGAGGCGGTGGAGGTCGGTTACCGGCACTTTGACACTGCCACCATATACTTCACTGAAAAGGCTCTTGGTGAGGGTATCTCTGAGGTGCTTAAGCGTGGAATGGTCAAGTCTAGGGAGGAGCTGTTTATCACTTCCAAGCTTTGGTGTGCTGATGGTCATCCTCACCTCATTCTCCCTGCACTTAAGACCACCCTGCAGTAAGTCTATCACACTAACTTAAACTTTGAGAATATTGATCAATTTATTAGTAGTTCTAAAACTAAATGGACTCTTAATGTTTTTAAAGCTATATATACTTGACTGATCAGTGGTGCGTTTAGGCTTAGACCTGGCAAAACTGAGCTGGAAGTCTGGAACTGATTTTACAACCCAAATAACCCTACCCAGACCCGATCCGATTCCAACAGTCCCAAAAAAATTTGTACACTTAGTAGTAACAATGAATTCGAATGTGACCCGAACTGATTTAACCCAATCTGACCCATAACCAAACCGAATGTTTCACAAACCAATTATATCTGAACTGATTTAAATGACCTGTGTGCCAGGTCAAGTGCAGACCAATCCACGGATCTTTCATATGCCTAAATGTGTTTCCCGGTACCAGATTTCTGATAACAAGGCCATGATCAGTTCATAAGAGTTAACATTAGTGTTACATATATGGAGTAATTTTTGATGAAGATGTAGCTGCTCAACAGGTGAAGTCGGTAAAAGTCTATGGAGTTCATATCAGGACATGGGTTCAGAATCCATCATCGACTTCTTTGCCACTTTGAAACAGTAAAAATAAAATGTATTTTTGCTGATAGTTCGCTCATCAGCTGACACCATTTAGGTCACAAAATATTCGCTCCTAAATGTGGGCGTAATACGGATCCTGTTTCAAATACAAAGCATGTGAACAGGGGAAACCAAATCATTGATACATTGATGTGCTGTAATGAATTTCTGGATTTACAAATGTGCTGTTAGTGGAAGGTACTGGAGCAGAATGTGTTACAAATGATACTGATAAGAAAAGTTTGTGGCACCTGCAGGGTTGCAACACATTCATTACATCAAAATGTTCATTATGACTTTAAACAACAAAATTGAGATCAAGAAAATGATAATGCTCTTAAATTTCCAAGTATTTAGACGCTTTCGCTTGCACTTCAAATTGTTTGGTTTCATGCAGGAGATCTTCCCTTCACCCACCTTATTAAACCAAGACATGAAAGCAATCACTCAAAAATTTCTTGCTTAATAAATTTCTAGTGGAGCAGAATACAAAAGCTTAGCAGACATTGATGATGCTCTCATAGAGTTTAATGTTTTGCTACTTTGTTTTCTATTGATGTATTCTTGTCGGACATATTAGGAATATGAAGTTGGAGTACCTCGATCTATACCTTATACATTGGCCTGTAAGCGGGAAGCCAGGTCCACCGGCCTATCCCATCAAGGAGGACGAATTCTGTCCATTTGACTTCAAGGGCGTCTGGGCTGCCATGGAAGAGTGCCAAAGACTTGGCCTCACTAAGGCGATTGGAGTCAGTAATTTCACCCGTAAGAAGCTTGACCAGCTCATGGCCACTGCCACCATCCCACCTGCTGTCAATCAAGTGAGTTCTCAACATTTGGTATATAAGGGGATTTGAGCTTCAACAAGCAAATAGAAAACATCATGCATAGTCTTTTTATATCTTTTGATAAATATCTTGCATAGTTATACACTCCTTTTTTTTTTTTCCTCGTCTGTGACTGTGATACATGATATAGAACCATGTATTAGTACCAATCCGCCAGTCCACCACTAATTTCAATTCTTCCATGTTTGTAACTTTGGGGGCAATGCACTGCAGCAGCAAGTATTGAAAATTGATCACTCCATGTAATGACACCCAACAGCAGGAGACATGATTATTTTACCAATTATGTTTTCTTTTCTTTCTTTGTTGCTCATTCAATTTTATGTTTTTTTCTTTTTGTTTGGTGGAGGGAGGGTTGCAGCTTCTTATCAAGTTACAGATATAAACTAAGAATCTCTAGTGACTCCAAGTCAAGTTCAGAACTTTGATCTTGGTTGTTTTGTTGGACTCAGAATTTGGGGACTTTGAAAGATGCCTTCATAAATCATAACAAAGTTGTATGGTAAATTTTGAAAGGTAGAGGTTAACCCAACATGGCAACAGAAGCAGCTCATAGAATTCTGCAAAGAAAAAGGAATTATAGTGACAGCATACTCACCCCTCGGCGGTCCCCTAGGTGGGCACAACGGAGTGATGGATTCCGATGTCCTTAAGAAAATAGCAAAGGCTAAAGGAAAGACTGTTGCTCAGGTACTTCATGCTACTATCACCTTTAGTAAACTTGCTTTATTTTCTTTTCTTTTTGCTTCCTAGATCATTATATTTTCAAATTGATAGCACGATCCAACAGATCAGTTAAATTACTTGTGTTAGGTTGCACTGAGATGGGCATATGAGCAAGGAATCACAGTGGTAGTGAAGAGTTTTAACAAGGACAGGATGAAGCAAAACCTTGATATTTTCAGCTGGGAATTGAGCTCGGAGGACCATGAGAACATCCGCACAATCCCACAAGGCAGGACGTGCTCGGGACTGGATTACACTTCACCCTTAGGACCTATCCGTACAATTGAGGAGCTTTGGGATGGAGAGACTTAATGCAAATCCTAATTATGGATTTCTGCATGCATTATGCGTGCACCGACATCTTGAACTCTGCATCCTTCTTAGTCGCCTTTACTCCTTTTTTTCTATTTTGGTATTTCAGGCGATGTTGCTGCGTGAAGTGATGTCCTATTGATTAATGTCTTCCTTTTATATAAATAAACATATGCATCGTGCAAATTATGGATTTGCTTTTTGGTAAAGACCAGTAAGTTTTCTCTCTTTTATGTAACAGATTATGATATTTGGAAATTAGATATTGTGGGATATGAGGATAAGTAGATAGCCTTATTATGGGATTCATGCCCAAAATTAGATATTGTGCAATGCCATGAGGAAAACAAGAGTAGAATGCAAGTATGCAACTCTTCAAGGAAGAGGTACATCCTTTTAGGCCGAAAACAGAAAAATTAACTAAATGAATCTTGCTTTCACAGTACAAAGAGAACTTATTCTCTATTCAGCAACCAAATTATCACTGATATCTTCCAAGGAATCGTCAGAAATGGCAAAGATGTTTACAAACAAAAATGTACCTCAGACTTAGCTAACAGCTTTTCTTCAAATAGCCGACAAACCAGACAGTCCCTTGAGAATTCCAAAAGCCAAACTGAGCCATGGAAAGATAGGATTTCCTCCCAAGCCTGAATCAAAGAAACAGCAGAGAAATGTTCGGATTTTCGAATATATGCAGAGAAGCCTCGAAATGGGGAGGAAATGGCGCATTTGTTAACGAAATGAGCAACAAAATAAAGAGCAAGCTAGGAAAGTGTCGTGCTGCAATCATTAAGCTCCTTCCAAAACTTAGCAGATTTTTTCATAGAATGGGAACTTAGTTTCCCTCAATTTATTGGACTGGTAGAGATAGTTTTACAATATTTGGATCTGAAAGTCAAAAACTACGGAATAAATTTATAATCCGCGAGGAGCAAAGATTACAAGAATAATGTTTCCGAGAAAATGAATTAACTAAGCATGTGCGAGATATAGGTATAGCCATGAAGCGATTAAGGAGAATCATCAACAGTTATGATATAGAACAAAACAAAAAATAAGCATCAACTATCCCGCAGTACCCTCTTGATAAGATAATCCACCAGTTATAATTTTGGTTATTGCTGCAGCAAGAGCAACTGAAATTCATTCATCCTTGATTCATAGAGCGGAAAAACTTGACTAGTCTTTGCGATACAGACTGCTGGCTCTCTGCCAATGACAATACATCTTCATCGCCATCATAATCATCTTCATTTTCAAAGACTAGATAGATTCCCCAACTTTTCAGCTCAACCCCAGGGGCTGGACCCTTTTTCCACCCTACTTGTATTGTGTCACCATCCTTTAACAATAATACCAAGGGATGATAACTTTTGAATCTACACAAGTAAAATTGGTCATCTCGTGTAATTGGAACACCCATTAAACTCAATACAGTGCTATATATGGGGCTATCTTGTCTGACAATTCTAGCCTGAATATCAAATATACTAGGTAGCTGAGCCTGTCTCTCGTCTAGCATTTGGATGTCCACGGAGAGAATGACACCAACAATCACGCTTTTGATTGCCAGGTTTAGACGAGTTGCAAAATTCACTGCTTCCTGAGAAAACCAATCAGGGATTTCGCCACCAGGAACACTCAGATTGGTCAAGTTCCTCAAAGCAATCTGCAGATCAATGGGTCATGGTTAACTTACGCTTTGTTATTTTAATTGAAATGGCTTATAATAGAACATAACTGAACTGAATGGAAACTAGAATAGAAATATGTGAGGGAAAAAGTAACTTGCTGAACCGAAATTTAAAAATACAAGGCCAATGAGGGTATTTTTTTCTCATGGAGGGGGAGGGGAGAGAGAGGGAGAGGAGACTATTACCCTGCTCAGTCTTCTCCTGATGGAAGATACTCTAGCATTGCAGCATCCCATATACAATCTTCTCAAAGACTTCAAGCACTCTAGACCTGGAACATCCTTGATTTTGTCACAGTTTGCAAGTTGCAGCTCTTGTAATCTTTCAAGGTTTGAAAGGTCACATATGTTTTCTAGAGCATAGCAGTCGGCAACATTTAGATCAACCAATGTTGAAGGAAGTCGAGGTAGAGACCTTAGCTGTTCACAGTGATGCAGCATTAGCTTCTTTAGGACAGAGAGGCCCTCCAGTGTCAAAGGCAGGCTGTGGAAATCATTGTAACTAAGATTTAAAATCTCTAGCTTGGACAACTTGCAAAAGTCGTCATGTATTCGACCAGAAATTCTACATGCCCGAGCATTGAATTCTTCCAAGACAGAGAGCTTGCAGAAGGAAGCAGGAAGTACACTACACCTGAGTTGGTCATGATCGAAGATGCTATGTGGATCAACTAGTCCTCCTCGTCTTGTCAGAGACACAGGCTTCGTCATTTTCAGTACCCTTAAGGCTTGAAGCAACCCAAAACTTTCAGGCAAGTTGGTCACGGACGTGTTCTCCATTGTTAAATGACTCAAAGACCTCAACTTTCCAATAGAATCGGGTACTCTGCTTAGCTCTCTGCATTCATTAAGGTTTAAAAACGAAAGATTTTCCAGTTCTCCTACGGACTCTGGCAGTTGTGTTATTGGAGCACCGATAACAAAGAGAATAGTAAGACTCGACATCTTCCCAATTGATATTGGCAATCTTTGAAGGGAAGTGCAATCAATCATGCTAAGCTGCTTGATAAACCTTAAGGAACAAATCTGATCTGGTAATTCTATTATAGGTGTCCTGTCTAGCACGAGCGTAACAATAGAAGCTAAGCCATCTATTGAAAGAGGTAACATGGTAAGAAAACGACAACTTGGAACTATTAAGGTTTTTAGATAGGATAGTGAACAAATAGATGCAGGGAGCTGCCGAATTGGACTAGCATCGAGGTATAAAACAGCTAAGGACTTGAGGTTACTCACTGAATCAGGAAGGTTTGTAAGCGAGGTACAAAATCTTAAACTCAGTCTCTCAAGGCTTGCCATTGATCCAACAGAATCAGGTAACTCTTTCAATTCAGTATCGTTAAGAGAAAGGTCTTTTAGAGAACTCAGCTTCCCTAACCATTCAGGTAGTGTTCTCATCTGCTTGCAACCATTTAGATTAAGCACTTGAAGCTGTGTAAGGTGGAATAGATAATCAGGCAACTTGGTGATTATTGTTCTATCAAGAAGTAGTTGGATCAAGGATTTCAAGCTGCGAACATCATCAGGTAGTCCATTGAATTTCAAGCAACCAGATAGTATTAAGTCCCTAAGACCTTTCATCCCTGTCACGTCTCTTGGAAAATCGACAAAATTTGAGCAACCACTTAGGTTCAAGTGAACTAAGGAACCCATGCTTCCAATTGACTCGTGGATCCTAGTCAGTCCAACACAATGCTTGAGTATTAGCTTTTTCAAGTTTCTATGCTCTGACATATCAGGAAGAGCAGTTAGCTTAACGCAGCAAGAGAGATTTATCACTACCAAGTTCCTAGCAACCTGGAAAACAAGAAGTTCTGACATTTATAAAAAGAAATATTCATCATAAAAAATTCTGAACTGATTACTTCAGTGCAATGCATACCTTGTTTGACCCCAATAGAAACAAATCTGAGCACCACAAGCCTTCTATCTCGCTTCTGGAAAGATCAAGCACGCGCATTTCTTCAGGTAAGTTAGCAGGAAGAAATTTCTGCGGACATCCTCTCCATTGCAGCCATCTTAGCTCGGCAGGCAGATATTTTATGTCTCCTTGCAATTTCACATTATTGATTTGAAGCAGTTTCAGGTTTACCATTTTCTCAAATGATCTTGTACAAAGAATCGGATTGTCATCCTCATCTAGTCCGCACCTAGTAAGTTCCTTGAATTTTTCTGTAAGGTACCTGATAGCTGAGGTGATACTAGGATGCCTTCGGGAGTTGTTCCTAGATACCATTTCATTACTCAAATCTGGAAGCTTTTTAGTATTCATAGTAATCCCTCGTATTGCTTCTGTAACCTATGGTACACCAAACAAATAGTTTTAAGCAGGTTTGTTTCATTAAGAGGATAGAATGATTGCATTGAAAGAATCAATGGGATTAACTATTATACCCTTTCATGCTGCAACACATGCATAATGTCACGAGATTCCCATAATCTGCTACGCTTCCAATGCTGATCAAAGCTTTCCTCTCTGACAATTTGCCTACCCATGTCCCTAATTTGATCATGCATCCACAGTTTATTGTCGTATGTTACCTTCATGAGGGATTTTGTCACAAGGTTTCCGATTGCTATTTCAGCCCTTAAACCGCAGCCTTCTAGTACATCTACCAGATCCTCTCTTTCCATTTCCGTTTGTAGCAATAAACATGACATATCAAGGAAAATAGTCTTCTCTTGCTCATCTAGCCCATCATAGCTGATTTTTAGAACACCCTGAAGGTTATATGGTCGAATGTGTCTCAATTTAATCAAATAGTCTTCCCACTCCCTTTTTGTCTTTTTAACCAAAGATGAACCAAAAATCTCCAATGCCAGAGGCAGTCCACCGGTAAGGGAAACAATTTCCTTGGAAACATTCCGATACTCTTCTGTGGGTTCCCTTCTTCCTAAAGCATGAATACTAAACAGTTCTAAAGACTGCGAGGCATCTAGCTCCTGTACCTCATATAGCTCATCTTCATGAGCAAATTGGAGTAAGGCTCCTATATTTCTACTAGTAGCAAGTATCCTGCTCCCATCTTCAAACCATTTTCTGACAATGCCAAGATTTTCAAGTTGGTCTGCCTCAGAGACATCATCTAACACTACTAGCACTCGGTTCTCATTAACTACCGTCTTGATAATTTTTTTCGCAGCTTCCTCGTCTTCTGCTGAAGATGCTTTCTCCAAGGACAGATCATGTATAAGTTGATTTTGAACGCTTAGAAGACCGCCTTCATTTGCCAATCTTTCTCTAAGGTTTGAGATAAAGCAGCGGTTTTTGAACTTTACAACCAGCTTATTGAAGGCAGCCTTGGCCAGGGTCGTCTTCCCTATTCCTGGAGTTCCATGAACACCCAGAAACCGAACACCACCAGAATGAATATTTAACCTTTCCAATACTTTGTCAACACGAAAATCCAATCCAACAGCGAGCTTCACCACATACACTGGAGTGTTCTTTAACTCACCCAAAACTTGTTTGACTATACGTTGTATAAGCTCAGGTTCATCGCTGCCATTAGAATTTATCTGAATCATATTAGAAGCAGACACAGAAGTTGTCTTTGTATGATTATTATAGGTTGATGGTAATTTGTAACCTAGTATGGTTGGTAAACTACGGTAACTGCGTGCATAGCTCTTCCACGCTAAAAGCTAAAACAAACAAGCAATTAAATGAGTAGTTTGTAACCTAGAATGGTTGGTAAACTATGGTACTCTACTGTCTGCAGCATGCATAGCTAAAGAGAAGACATAATATATATTGAGCCGCCCACAGAAGAAGAAGAATAATTGGAAAGTTTCTTTTTGAGCCATGTATTTTGGGAATTTCTTGTTTGTTTTAGCTTTCATACCTAGTATCATAAAACCACCTAAATGATGAGTCACTTTCCTCAAGCACATATACACTTCAAATTAAGCATATTTTAGAAGATTACCATAGATTCTACTTCTCTTCAAAGTATGATCTGTATTTGCACTCCGTAATAGTGACTGCATATACTGGATTTCACATATGCTAACCTTATCTGAACATTTCCAATTCAGTATCTATTATCTCTAACTCTGTTGTTGCTTGCCCAACTTAAAGCAATGTGCTATTTCTGAATATTCATACAACTTCTTGAATGTCTCTCTGAAATTATGAAATTTTGAAAGGATTCTCTTCTGCGTTTAGAAATAAAAGATGACGAACCCATATGAGGTACATCCCATTTAGACCTTGTATAGAACTTGTATGCTTTACAATTTTCATAGAAAATGAAGTTAGTTAAGTGACAAACTTCAGTTGTCTAATTTCATTGGATACTACTTGTGCCAGATCATTTGATTACTCAAGTTTTGAACCGTTGAGAAAGTTTGTAAAATAGGCATATTTTAGATGCAGAGGCCATGACCCATGAATGTCCGATAAATATGTATTTAGACATGCATAACAACTAACAAGCATGAAAAACTCAAATTGTGCATTCAAATGAAAATTATGAAGGGTAAAATATAATCACATAAATGCAGGTGAAAAAAATCAAATGCACAATTTTCTTTTGGTAAAGAGAGCCATAAATGCAGATGAAAACCTGGCTTACAAACCCCAATCCAACCCATAAAACTTTACCGTCCAAGCTAGTGGATAGCTTCATGAAACACAATCATGTCGATGAAATTCATATAAACCAACACTAACACGACCTTTTTTTTTTTTTTTTTCCTTGTGTTATTTAGGATGTGTTCATTCCAACCGAAACGTGATGAACGGAACTGAATGCATAATTCGAACGTCAAAATGGATGCACTCTAACTGATTTTTGTTGGACTTTGCGAAACTTGTTAAATTTTGCTGAAGTCTGTTCCTTTTTGTTATGTTATCTACTTTTTGTTTACTGAATTTAAAATTGATTTTTGTTTAAGTCTATTGATTTTGCTCATTTTTAAATCCACACAAAGCTTGAACAACAACACAAACATGGATTGAAAATGACACTTCAAACAATTTAAAATTTAGACAAACATTTGAACAATTGTCTCAAAAACATGAATCGAAATTCGAAAACGACACTTATAAAAATTCAAATTAATACTACGAAAATCAAAAGAGGAGAGAGAAAGTGAGCAACCTTGTACAACGGCAAGGATAACCAGAAATATTGCCAGCATTAATCAGCCCATTCCTCCATCTCTGAACCTCACTTTGCTCAAACCTCGGTGACTCAGCCAGCGACCGAAACCCTTCCCCAAAATGACCCTTTTGCCCTCGCACATCCGACGGGTCAACCCAGTAGAACACGGGCAGGACCCGTTTCTTGCACTCGAAGATTCTAGAAAGTTCGTGAAGGCACCATCGAGAATCAGCATATCTGGGTGATATGATAGCGATAGCTAAAGCCGAGTCTATGATAGCTTCCTCTAGACACGGCTGTATCATATCCCCTCTCTCCATCCCTTCGTCGTCCATGAATGCTCGTACACCGTTGGATTGGAGGGCTTTGTAGAGAGATGTTGTGATCGTGTGACGCGTGTCCTCGCCTCGGAAGCTTAGGAACACGTCCCAGTTGAGGCGTTTTGATAGCATTGATGGAGGGAGATACGGCGTCGTTTGTTGCTCCTGCACGGCCGTGTTGGTGGTTTCCTCCATGGTTTTTCACTTTTCCTTAGATGTTGAATGATGATAATTTGGAGTAATAATAGTGGCTACATAAGTTTGAACTTATAGTGGCAGAAAACGACAACGACATTTCATCTCAATTGTACTATAATACTATGTTATTGCTACCACCTTTAGCAAATGTAAGGGGCTAAGGGCCATTGGTCTTATTTGTTTGATAGTGGTACAGTCTTCAAGGTCGTCCTTGTTTGATAGTGGTAGACCTTTGTTTGATGATCGAAAGTCTTCGAGGTCGTCATTTAGCTAGTGTAGGGTAACTGATAGCATAACAAGGTCTTTAAGTACAGTTGGCCATGGTTTGGGCTGGCTCATAGATGGCATGGTTCAGTATGAATTTAGCACAAGTACAACACAGGCGCATGTCAAGCATGGCCCAACACGTGGCACGACATGGTGAGATGTGGGCTTTTGTCATACAATGATTTCAATGTGTGCCTAAGCAAGGATACACGACAAAAAAAAAATAATAAAATAATATAAAATTTAAAAATTTACATAGTCACAGCACGAGGCATGGCACAATGGGCCATGAGCCGTGGGCCATGCGTGGCCGCCTTGGAAAAGAGGTGGCACAGCACGCATTGGGTGGGTTGTGGGTCAGGCCGGGCTTTCGAAGCCTAAGCACGGCCATGGCCACCCTTAGTCTTCAGTTTGAAAGGGTCTTATCTTCTCATTATTATTTATGCATGTGTCCCTGCAAAATTTTTGAAAACTTTAAGATAGCCTTGGTCATTTTGTTGATAAAGGGAAATAATTAGGTGCCTATAATGGTTAAGTGCAACTTCATACAAGTTTTAGCATTTTTCAAATAAATATAATTCCAGGAAATGACAAGTCACTATAGTGAATTAAACTAAGTTAGTACTCGTGCAGTGCACAGTTTGACTAAATTTATTGATAGAAAAATTATTTAGAAATTACACTAATTTAAAATATGAATACGAAGATGTTTCTATTGACAAGTTTAATAATTTAATGTAGAAACCAATTATTTTTCTTAGGGTCATATATTGTATGAGATTTCACTATGAATTATGTCCAAATTATATATCGCATTTTTCTCAAGATAAAGTGGGAAATAAAGTTTTTAAAAAATGGCTAAGAGATTGGATTCCACTGGGGAAAATTTTATAATCATTGTTTTTGAAATGAAATTGAAATTGCGCTAAAAGAGGACTCCATTTGGGAAGATTTTGTAAAAGGTTGCTGTTAAAAGTGTTTAAGGTTATAAAAACCTACAAAGCCTACTTCAGTAGGGAGAATTTTTTGAAATTGGTGATTTTTGAAATGTAAAAATTTCTCGTCAAGTAACGAAATTCAAAATTGCTTAGGAAATAGGAAGGAGATAAGATTAGTTATTCCTCTGTCCATTACACCATGACTGTGCTAATTGACTTTCCACACAATCTAATAAAAGCATAATATATGGTAAAATGATTTGGTGAGAAAAACCTGTAAGAAAGAATAAACCATGTGGAATCAGTACATTTATTATGGACATTCAAAAAAGAAGAAAAAAAACGAGTACCGGACTAATTCCCTTATCACCCATGACTTCGGCAGTCGTGGCCTCATAGATGGGTGACCAGTAAAGAACCCATGTAGGCTATTAGGGATCCGGATTTCAACCCTGCGTGACCAGTAAAGGACCTACGTGACAAGTAATGGACCTACGTGGGCTCTTCGGGACCCGAATTCTGATCATGAGTAACTAGTAGAGGACCTACATGGGCTCTTAGGGATTCAAATTTCGACTCTGGACTCCTCATATATCCCTATGAATGTGCCAATGCATTATCATTGAAAAATATGTCCGTTCATTTTTTGGGGTTTTGAGACCCCGTTTTAGCCCACTTATAGCCCACGTTTTGGGCCCTTCCAGGCGCCGATTCAGTTCGATCCCACCGACTTGCGTGGTCACTCGGAGGAACCCAATAGACGCCGATTGGCTCGGTCGGCGTTTTGAGAAGCCTAATTCACATCTCACCCATGTTTTCACCATTTGGAATTCGTTTCAAGTGGCCAATACAGGGCCTCCGAGGGCTCTTAGAGACTCCGTTTCTGGCCATGGGCTCCTCACACGTCCTAATGGGATTTCTCGTGCAATAACGTGGAAAAAAAATGACACTTTAATTTTTGGGGCACCAAAACCCCATTTTTGCCCACTTAGCCCACGCTTGGACCCTCCCAAGCACCAATTCAGTTTCGCTACACCGCCTTCCATGTTCACTTAGAAGGGCACAACAGGTCGCCTGGTGGCTCGTTGCGGCGTTCTGAGAGGCCTAACTCATCTTGCGCCACGTTTTCGTCGTTTGGGGCTTCCATTCGGGTGGCCATTACGTCGCCTCTGTAAGCTCTTAGGGGCCCATTTTCCGGCTATGGCATCCTCCCACGTCCCCATGGCGGTGCTTGTGCAATGACGTGGAAAAATATGACATTTAATTGGGGCTCTAAGACCCCGTTTTGCCCACTTAACCCACGCGTTGAGGGCCTCCCAAGCATCGATTCAGTTTGGCCCCGCCAGCTTACGTGGTCACTTAGAGGGACCCAAAAGGCCCCCTGATGACTCGATGCAACGTTCCAAGAGGCCTAATCCACCTCTCACCCACGTTTTTGCCGTTTATGGGCCCGTTTCGGGTTGCCAATATTGGGCCTCCGAGAGATCTTAGGGATCTCGTTTCTAGCCATGGGCTCCTCCCACGTCCCAATGGAGTTGCCTGTGCAATAACATGTAAAAATATGACACTTCAAATTTTGGGGCTCCGGGCCCCATTTTTCTTACGTATAACCCACGCTTTTGGACCCTCTTGAGTGCCGATTCAATTTTGCCCCACCGGCTTGCGTGGTCACTTAGGGGGACCCAATAGACTCCTTGGTGGCTCGATGGGGCGTTCCTAGAGGCCTAACTCAACTTGCACCCACATTTTTGGCTTTTTGCCGTTCGGGGCCTCATTTCGAGTGGCCATCATGGGGCCTCCGAGGGCTCTTAGGACCCATCTTTTGTCCATGGGCTCCTCCCACATCCTTGTGGAGGTACCCGTACAAATATTGTGGAAAATTTGACACTTCAATTTTTGGGGCTTAAGACCCCATTTTGCCCACTTATAGCCCACACTTTTAAGCCTTCCTGAGCGCCGGTTCAATTTGGCCCCACCGGCTTGCATAGGCACTTAGGGTGACCCAATAGGCACCTTGGTGGCTCAGTGAGACATTCTAAGAAGCCTAACTCACCTCTCACCAACGTTTTCGATGTTTGGGGCCTCGTTTCGGATGGCCATTACGGGCCTCCGAGGGCTCTTAGGGACCCCATTTTTAACCATGGGCTCCTCCCACGTCCCAATGGAGTTGCCCGTACAATAATGTGGAAAAATATGACACTTTAATTTTTGGGGCTCTAGGACTCCGTTTTGCCCACTTATATTCCACGCTTTTGGGCCCTCCTAGGCGCCAGTTTAACTTTGCCTCAACGGCTTGTGTGGTCACTTAGAGGGACCCAATAAGCCCCCCGATGGCTCGGTGTCGCGCTCCGAGAAGCCTAACACACCTTGCACTCAAGTTTTTCCCATTTGGGGCCCCGTTTCGGATGGTCATTACGAGGCCTCCGAAGGCTCTTGGGGACGTGTTTTTCGGCCATTGGCTCCTCTCACGAACCTGTGGGAGAGCCCGTGCAATATCGTGAAGAATTATAACACTTTAATTTTTAGGACTCCGGGAGCCTATTTTGCCCACTTAAGCCATGCTTTTTGGGCCCTCCCGTATGCCAGTTTTATTTCACCCCACCAGCTTGCATCGTCACTCGTCACTCAGAGGGACATGTACATAACTTCACTATTCTTTCAAATTATTGTACATTCATATGAACCTCAGCTCAGCGAGATGAGCACCTAGTTATTGTTATGGACCAAGGGGAGGAATTACTTTTTCCTCCACAGTAATAAACATATTAAAGACTCCCCAAGGCATCATAGTGATCATCGAATTTCTACATCCTTCTAATTTCTAGTCGCGATCTTTATACAGTGTATGCAGAAAACATGAACACCAATCGCTAATCTTCAGCCACATCTTTTGACACTGTAATACAATACTTCACAATATTGCTTCAATTTTGAAGTCAAGATGCTACTCTGTGCACAACTAATTCTGGATATAACCAAAAAAAGTATTTGGCCTCAGATTTGGACAGTGCAGTATGCACTATGCTTAACAGTGAGCTTCCCACCATCTACATTCGTGGAGATAGCACCGGCTGGATACACAAGAGCGTCTACTGGAACATCATCGGAGGTGACAGCTATGGCTCCCTCCTCAACTATCTGTACAGAATATGACAGAGCAACTGCGCATGCAGTTAAGGTGCAATGTAGGCAAAGGCAGCTACTGGAGCATAAAAACGGGGGATTGAATATATGAACTATACTTAAACTTACCAAGGAGAGGAGGTTTCCATTTCCTCTCTTTAGCTACCTCAAGGTATTTCTTCAGGTACATATCATAGTAACTGAAAGACCAAGAAAGGTTATTAGCATATCCTTAAACAACAAATGTGCATTACTAAGCAATAATTGAGTGAGCCAGTGAGGAAAGCCAGGGGGTGGAGGTTATTTTAATCCTAGTTATCAATGAGATATGCCAACAATGCAACATTAGATACAGACTTTGGGTGACTTTGATTCGAATTCCCACCAATGAATTCATCAAAGTTGTAGTGACCAGGGAGAAATGAGAATAAGCAAGTCGCTTGAGGGTTTGATTTGCCTATTCCTTATCATAGCAGGAATGTATTAACCAAGAGGAGGGGTTGTTTCCATTGGTAATTACTCTAATTAGAATTCTATTTCAGACACATGCAAAGGACTTGTAGTTAGATGACTT
Source organism: Mesembryanthemum crystallinum (assembly GCA_030267885.1). NCBI lineage: Eukaryota > Viridiplantae > Streptophyta > Magnoliopsida > Caryophyllales > Aizoaceae > Mesembryanthemum > Mesembryanthemum crystallinum. The sequence goes on from BSSO01002574.1 coordinate 15,398, forward strand.
AGGGGCCATTTGGCCGAGCTTCTACTAAGCTTCAACGTCTCCTTTCATTTTCCCTCACATCCTCCTCCCTCCTCCAGCTCCATCTCTGCCATGAATTGGAGCTTCTGGTTTGGCCTCATTGGGGGGTATTTTCAGCTTTCTAAGAAGCTTAATTTGTGGTGGAAAGGAAGGAGGAGAGGGGAGGATGTCCGAATGGGAGGGAAATGAGAGGGAGAAGCTAAACTTGATAGAAGACGGGCCAAAGGGCCCTTAAGTAAGGAACATATGCCAGCATAACATAAATAGAAGATATAACACCTAATTTAATCTAGGACACAAATGGGATGGCAACGCAATAGATCGATACCAAAATGAATGGTCAAAAAAACTAATGGTAAAAGAGCTTCAACCAGTACACACCCTCCGCCTCGTCCTAGTCGCCTTCCAGATTTATCAAATGCAAGTCCTGCCAACACAGACAACATTAAGCAAGAAAAAGACAACCTGACTACGTTCTTGCAACCTGCTCAAGTATAAAGAAAGATCACCTGGTAAGATGAACAAGTCTACAGGTTCATTTGCCTGCATAACTGCACCAGAAGAATCAATCAGGGGACTTGACCAACTGCATAATGATTAAATCAAAATACAAAACCTTCAAAGTTCGACATCCATGATGATTTACTAGGGATGACTAACTGCAACGCCATGGTCAAGAAGGATGTCTATCAAATAAAAACCTTGATTACTACTACCTTCAATTAAAAAAGAAAACACTAAATCAAGATTATGCACGTCAAATTTCCTCCCTACTTATCATGCACATCAATGGAGTAGACCTAAGATTTTCCAGAAACCGAGATCATACCAGTTACAGAATTAAATCTACAGAGCATCCCAGGAAAAATAGAAAATAAAAAATAGGCACAAAAGAAACAGTGAAGCATGAGGATGAGTTTCAGTGAGTACGGTGTTGCTTATGGCTTTTGAAGCACCGTAGCACTGCTGGCTGGTTGACAATCTAGTATACATGAAGCAGGCAGAGGTTAGCTAACTATACTTTTTTGAAACAAAAACTTTAGCTGCTAGGAGCTTTGCACCAAAAATCTAACAGCAGAGGACACAAAGCGAAACAAATGACAAGAAACATAATATTATTGAAGAGAGAAGCAAAGGGGAAGAAAAAAAAAAAAAAAAAAAGAGTACATACAATCTTCTCGCTGATTTCCACCAATATCCAGCTGGGATGGTTCCAGAATGTTCAGGGAGTTCGGGATTAGATCATCATAATTTGAAACGCGAAGCAATCTCATGTTGCTGTTTGTATCTTCAATGCGCGGTAGATATAGCTTTTTCCTGTTCTTGGCACAATTATCTTCAGATGAGAATGCATTGTGAGAATCTTCAGTTTCTATGAAGATTAAGATGCTTAACAGGTCGAAGGAATATAAAAGATGTCTACAAATTGTTAGCAGGAAGTCATTTGCAAACATGTTATTACAGGGATGGTCATAAAGTATCACCATACCCACGCAACTCATATATTTAGGTACCATAAGAATGTGTGACTAATTCAAAGATGTTAAATTTAGTTGATGGGCCTCCAGGACACACTTATTTTGACAAAAAAGATATTGTGCTGTTCTGCTTGTCAGAAGCTGAGTTACATGGTCCAACAGTGTATGTTAACAGAGATAGCAACTAGGAAGGAAGAGCTGCACAAATAACAAGAGAAGATTGTACAAAGATTAAAACTGGAAAGAAACTTTATATTAATGGCCGCTTGTGATTAACAGCTTTACATCTAGTAGGTGCCTCATATAACACAAACACTAGCATTCTGATACTCAGTTATATAAAGAAGTACATAAAAAATACATGCAAACAATAAATAAGGAGTTAATTAGCTGCATGGCTAAGTGCATAACAATAAGGACATGAAATTCAAGTAGCCACATTTCTCATACCACAAGGAAGAAATGTATAACACACCTTCAGCAATATTGCAGAGAACTTGTGACAAGATTTTTGACGTGTCAACTTCTCGCAATGCATCACAGCTAACATAAGCACATAAACTTTTGGTAGATTTAAACCAAGGAGCTTCTGTAACAATGTTCTGGATAGCAATATCTGCAAAGAAACAGTTGTAACAGCAAGATTCATAATACTGAGAAGGTTTTAGAGAAATTATAGCATAGTTGTGATACAACCACCACAAATGGTGCAATCATTATACACCATACTTTCATTGATATCAACAACCATTACAGATCATACCAAAGAATTCAGCAGTTCAAGATGGCACAGCTTCTAAAGACAAGTCATTCAATCATCATGCTACCTTTCATTAGTTCTATGAAATACAGGATGCGAAAAAGAAACATTCAAAATCTGTGACGGTTGCAGGTCTAGCTAACAGTGAATAAAAAATAAAAAATAAAAATAAAAAAAGGCTGCTTTCTGCACCTCTCCAGCTACTAGTCCTAGACACAAACGTCGATGCAATTTGAGACTTTTCCAGTTCTTGCAGTAACCCACAAAAACATGGCATCCAAGAGGTCCCTAGTCAAATGTGGTCGTTTTTTGAACAGATTGGACTAGGACCCCTAAATGGACGTCGGAGGCCCCGAAGGTAGTTACTATAACCCCAATAGCCTTTGGCAACTCTGTACAAGTCACCCACTCTTAAAAATCCAACACCAAAACCATTGGTAAATATGACTTTGGACGTTGGGGAAGGCCTCCCTGGGAAATGAGGAGTCTCTTAAGTCGCCCTTGGTCCCCAAGAGCCTCCGTATAGGAAACTAAAGTCGTCCCTGGATGGTCCCCACATGCCTCATCCCAAAGCCATAGAAGGTGTCCAAGGGTCTAAATACGAAGATGGTAATATTTGAATAATATTCAATGAGGACACTCACCTGGGAAGTTGGAGGCCCTGAGGTCAAATATTGGGTACAAATAATATTTTCCTACTCATTAGTCATTACTATTAACACAGTTGTAAGGCTCCATTGGTGAATCTGAAGTTAAGGACACTGAGGGATGCCTCCCGGAATGTGTATCTTGGTTGTCCTTTTTCCAAGTCAACTGGCTTCCATAATGCTCGAAACAATCGCATATCCAAAGGCTATAAGTCTCGATAGTTCAGACATGCACTAGACGGGGAACCCAGAGAAATGTGGGAGACCCTGCATTCTCAACTATATGAGGTGATACAACCCCAAGTAGTCATGTTTTTTGCACCTATTTTAACTACCACTTACCTCACATTATAAGAACATATGATATGATTAACATCTAGGTAAAGTCCATGCTGTAATTATGTTAGGGATGTGCTAAACACAGGACGTAAAATTTCAAAACGCAGGACAAAATTCTAAAATGCCCTTCACTTAAAAACATAACACACACTCTCTCCTACCTTTCAACTCTCCCTCCTCCCTTTCACAATCTCTCTCAATACTAATCTTTTGACAATGGACGATAATCGTGAAGAACATGACGGAAAAT
>BSSO01002575.1:0-18889 GCA_030267885.1 Mesembryanthemum crystallinum
TTAGAGAGAGAGAGGGGCAGAGAGCTCTATTTAGGTTCTAAGGTTTTGGTTTGACTTCTAGTTGTCTGCATTCCGAGAGGTAAGTGGGTCTTTTTGTTTTTGTTTTTATTTTCACCTTTATTTTCAAAAAAAACGCCTCGAAACTTCAAAAAAAAAAACGCCTCGAAACGCCATTCTGGGCAGCCTAGACGTTTCATGACGTTTCGAAACTTAACGAAACGTTTCAGACCTTACTCGAAACGTTTCGAAGACGTTTCTTTGCGTTTCGAAGGCGTTTCCGTCTCCGAAACGTTTCGGGGACGGGAAACGCCACCTGCTAGGCGTTTCCGTGTTTCTGAGCTTATGATTAGTCTTGAACAATTTCAAAACCAGCCAAGTGATTCAAACTCATGACAATCTGGATTCAGGTGAAACAACCTGTAAAAGAAGCTAATAATTTCCTTTATCCACTACAACTAATATACTATTGTTTATCTTCCCAAAAATTTCAAGTGCAATCAGTGGATCCATAATATGTAGCTCCCCGTTTCCTCGAAGCAACCAAGTTAAACATACCTGGAAATACTCTGGCATCCATAAAGGAAGAACAACAGCCTCTTCAAGAAGTCTCTTTGCCTCAGTCAGCCCTGCCACATCATCCCATCTTACTCCAGGAGAAGAATCCAAAACATCTCTTTCAAGCATATCAGCCAGGTCTTGATCAGGGCCCTCATACTGCCCCCGTTTTGATTTTCCATCTTCAGAATCACCATTCTGACTCTGATAGATCCATATTATGTAATGTACAAAAAGATGCATAAATCTTCTGATAGAAGAATGATTGCACAATCATTAAAATATGAAGCTAAATTTATAAAGGAAATAGACTCTAAGAGCATGGTATAACTGTCAAAAATAATTTCAAGTGGAGCACAGAACCTATGGTGAAACTGTCAAAGTTTAAATTTGGAATGGAAAAGGGTCTACATAAATTGCTACTTGGCGGTTTAACCAAAAAAAAGCTGCCTTGTAGGTGCAGCCACGAACCAACACATCAAAAGTTGGCACAATGTACTCTATAGTTGTGTGAAATAGATCCACACAGCACAGTTTGAGACAACTAGGCCCTAGCATGATTAAGCAAGCATTTCCATATTATTAGCTTTACATGGTATGATCCAATCAAACAATTAATATGGTCCTAAGCCCCTAAAGTGGCACTTTCAGGTCATTGTTCATTGTAGAACTTTGCAGACATTTCCATCAATCAAAAGATAAGACATTAAAGATTTTAGGAGGAAACTTTAGGCCATTTTTGCCCTTGGTAGAAAAACATTAAAGTATTGTGTAGTGGATGTTTTATATTGATAAAATCAGAAGAGAGAGAGTAATTGGAGAGAGAAAATAGAATTTTTTATTAGATTTAAGAGATAGTGGAGGGGTAATTTAGGGAGGACATGGGGATTTAATTGGTTTATAAAGGTAAGTAAGGGATAAATTTTTTGATGGTTTGTAAAGGTAAAGAGAGGACGGAGGGAGTACAATCTTGATACCATTACTTTGCTGGAAAACAATTAATTTACATCCATGTTCATACATGAAACAAATTGAATACATGTAAGTTCCAACAATAAGATAATTGTCAGTGTTTACATACAATTTTCTTTGATTTTCGTGCAAAATTATTTGGTCAAATTAAATGGAAAAAAAAAAAAAAAAACACTAAAGTTTAGATGCAAAGTATACTTGGAAATTTGGATAGTGCCTGCTAATCACTTAACCTCTTAAATATATCTACTGTAAAAATGTATATTCAATCCGAAATCAAGAAATCACATCAATGAGGGGAAAAAAAAGAAGAAAGAAAGAAGAAGAATACAGGGCACAGAGCAGCACTTAAGACTTGGGATGTGGTTGAAGAAGCATAGAGACAGGAGCAAGCTACACTGTTTCCTTTCAATCTAATTGGGAGGGGGTGAGGGGGGACATTTATTTTCCTAATGCGTCCAGATACTAAGATGTGTATGCCCATGCTCTATAAAGAGAAATTGTTAAATGGCAAATCACATTTCAAATAAGATTAGTAAGACCCAAGATACAATAATTGCATGTTAACAGGAATAATGAAATCATATGATAAGCTGCCAATACTTACTGCTGCATCACCCTTATTTGATTTCCCAGATCCAGCTCCTTTTTTCCCACTAGCAGTTGCACGGGCACTGGCCCCAGACTTTGCAGAACCACTTGCTTTTGTTCCCCTGCCAGTTGTGCTGGGCTTTGCAGGCCCACGAGCCCAAGCCCCATCTTGAGATGACTTTCTCATACCCGGTGGACCTGACCTTGCAGACCTCCTACTTGAATCCCTACTTGGTGGCCTCCAAACATCAGGATCATCCATGGAACCAGCAGAAGAAGTTGGGTATTCATCCAAAGGCTGAAAGACAAATGATGACTTTGTAGAAATTGGAGGAGATGGAGGGCGTCGACCCACCGGGGTATCCTTGAAAGACCTTCTCTCCGCATCCAACTGCTTTACAACTTCAGTTTCCTCGGTAATAGCTTTCTTGACACTCATCCATTTTGAACGGATCAAAGGATCATCAAGACTATTTAAGTGCCTAGAGCAATTCAAAATATGTTATATGAGTGTGTTGTAAATTTATCCTTACGAAATTTGGTAACCCAACATACCTCTACTCAAATGGCAAACTCAAAGTTAAATTTTAGACCACCAAGTTGATTTAATTCAAAGGTTAATGTTTCAAGACATAAACTTTGAAAAACATGCTCAAAAATTCACTTATCAATAAAAATGTGGACTTCAAGATTGTTTACTTTAAAATAAATAAATAAAAAATAGTAATAAAAATTTTAAAAACAAAGGCTGCAACTGTTTAAAACCTTTTTTTGTTTTGTTTTGAGAGGACTATATAAAACCTTATACTAGCTATTATGGTCATCAGTCATAAATGGTCTTTTACCTCTTTAAACTTCTGTTTGTTCTTAAACTAAAAGTACCACTGCCATAGTGCCATTAGTCCAGACTATCCTATGTCAGTACAAAATTGTTCTCTCCCCGGATATTTAAATCATTAGATGTTCTTTACCTTCAGCAAGGATAACAATGTACTTGGGTTTTCCACCAAGTAACTAGTGGGTTTTTAGCAATACGAATACTACTAAGGTGGTGTTTACTAGGATGTGATGGTAAACGTAATGAAGATTTTGTAGTTATAGACATGTTTATGGCTACTCATAGAATGTGACGTTGTTAGGTTGATTGTAAACATAATTGCTTCTAGTCATGTAATGATAATTGCATTGGGTATACTAGAGTAATTGTGACTACATAGATTGATGTAGTCATTTACACCTCTCTCAATCACTCCCCTCCATCCCTTCTTTTCCACCCCTACCTTCACTCACTAAAATGAATCATTACATTGTAATCAAAATTACATCCAAGTAAACAAGCCCTAAGTGGGTTAAGGAGAAAATTGCCACTATGTGAAACACTGAATTACAGTATGAGATGGACATTTGACCTCATTGTTCTACATTGACAGCATACATTTATTCACATACAAGCTACAAAGGCAAATGTTGGCATTCAAATCATGAAGTTCAGATATAGGTTTACTTTCAACATATTACTATATTTTCTCAAATAGATTAATGATAGCTAGGCACTAACTTTTCTACGCTAAGAGAAGCCCCTTTAAGCCAAAAATGATGACACTCCAAGTCCCAAAAAAAAGAAAAAAAAAAAATCCCTCCATGCTTGGGCGCTGGGTGTCTGGATGCCCGGGCATGATCGGACGCTAGCATGCCCGATAGTGCCCTAGAGGCTAAAGTGACCCTTACCATGCCCAAGCTGACACAACGTCCCTATCCACGACAAGGGTATCGGACCCCCAAAAATTGAAGTGTTGTATTTTTGCACGATATTGCACGGGCACCTCCATAGGGGCGTGGGAGGATCACAGGCTGGAATTTGAGTCTCTAAGAGCCCTCGGAGGGTTCAAATTGGTCACCCGAAACAAGCTCCTGATCGGGAAAAACGCGAGTGTAAGGATACTTAAGCCTCTCAAAATGGCGCACCGAGCCACGAGGAGGCCTCGTGGTTCCCCCGCAGTGACCACGCAAGGAGGTGGGGCGAAACTAGACCGGCGCTCGGGAGGCCTATAAGCATGGGCTAGTGGGCAAAGTGGTGTCCCGGAGCCCCAAAAATTGAAGTGACATATTTTTCCACGATATTGCACGGGCACCTGCATAGGGGCGTGGGAGGGGCCCATGGCCGGTATTCGGTTCTGTAAGAGCCCTCGGAGGGTCCGGATTGATCACCTGAAACAAAGCCCCGATCGGAAAAAACGTGTGTGCAAGGGTACTTAGGCTTCTCATAATGGCGCACCGGGCCACGAGGGGGCCTCTTTGGTCCCCCTGAGTGACCACGCAAAGAGGTGGGGCGAAACTAGACCGGCGCCTGGGAGGCCAAAAAGCGTGGACAATTATAAGTGGGCAAAGTGGTGTCCTGGAGCCCCAAAAATTGAAGTGACATATTTTTCCACGATATTGCATAGCCACCTCCATAGGGGAGTGAGAGGATCCTATGGCCGGAATTCGACTCTCTAAGAGCCCTTGGAGGGCTCGAATTGGTACCCAAAACAAGGTCCCGATCGAGAAAAACGCGAGTGCAAGGATACTTAGGCCTCTCACAATGGCGCACCGAGCCACGAGGGGGCCTTTTGGGTCCCCCTGAGAGACCATGCAAGCAAGTGGGGTGAAACTAGACCAGCGCCCAGGAGGCCAAAAAGTGTAGGCTATAAGTGGGCAAAGTGGTGTCCCGGAACCCCAAAAATTGAAGTGACATATTTTCCACGATATTGCATGGCCACCTCCATAGGGGCGTGGGAGGGGCCCATGGCCGGAATCCGGTTCTCTAAGAGCCCTCAGAAGGTCCGAATTGATCAAAAGAAACAAAGCCCGGTGCAAGGGTACTTAGACTTCTCAGAATGGCGCACCGAGCCATGAGGGGGCCTCTTGGTCCCTTGAGTAACCACGCAAAGAGGTGGGCGAAACTAGACAGGTGCCTGGGAGGCCAAAAAGCGTGGGTTATTATAGGTTGGCAATGTGGTGTCCCGGAGCCCCAAAAATTGAAATGACATATTTTTCCACGATATTGCACAGCCACCTCCATAGGGGCGTGGGAGGATCCCATGGCCGGAATTCGACTCTCTAAGAGCCCTCGGAGGGCTTGGATTGGTCACCCGAACCAAGGTCATGATCGAGAAAAACGCGGATGCAAGGGTACCTAGGCCTCTCAGAATTGCGCACCGAGCCACGAGGGGGCCTCTTGGATCCCCCTGAGTGACCATGCAAGGAGGTGAGGCGAAACTAGACCGGCGCCCGGGAGGCCAAAAAGCGTGTGGGCAAAGTGGTGTCTTGGAGCCCCAAAAATTGAAGTGACATATTTTTCGACAATATTGCACAGCCACCTCCATAGGGGCGTGGGAGAGGCCCATGGCCAGAATCCGGTTCTCTACGAGCTCTCGGAGGGTCCGGATTGATCACCTGAAACAAAGCCCTGATGTGGAAAAAAGTGAGTGCAAGGGTACTTAGGCTTCTCAGAATGGCGCACCGAGCCACGAGGGGGCTCTTGCTCCCCTGAGTAACCACGCAAAGAGGTGGGGCGAAACTAGACCGGCAACCTGGGAGGCCAAAAAGCATGGGCTATTATAAGTGGGCAAAGTGGTGTCCCGGAGCCCCAAAAATGGAAGTGACATATTTTTCCACGATATTGCGCGGCCACCTCCATAAGGGCGTCGGAGGATCCCATGGCCAGAATTCAACTCTCTAAGAGCCCTCGGAGGGCCCGGATTCGTCACCCAAAACAAGGTCCCGATCGGGAATACGCGAGTGCAAGGATACTTAGGCCTCTCAGAATAGCGGCACCGACCACGAGGGGGCCTCTTGGGTCCCCCTGAGTGACCACGCAATGAGGTGGGGCAAAAATATACCGGCGCCTGGGAGGCCAAAAAGCGTGGGCTATATAAGTGGGCAAAGTAGTGTCCCGAAGCCCCAAAAAAATTGAAGTGACATATTTTTCCACGATATTGCACGGGCACCTCCATAAGGGCATGGGAGGGGCCCATGGCCGGAATCCGGTTCTCTAAGAGCCCTCGGAGGGTCCGGATTGATCACCCGAATCAAAGCCCCGATCGGGAAAAACGTGAGTGCAAGGGTACTTAGGCTTCTCAGTATGGCGCACCGAGCCATGAGGGAGCCTCTTGGGTCCCTCTGAGTGACCACGCAAAGAGGTGGGGCGAAACTAGACCGGCGCCGGGAGGCCAAAAAGTGTGGGCTATAAGTGGGCAAAGTGGTGTCCCAGAGCCCCAAAAATTGAAGTGACATATTTTTCCACGATATTGCACGGCCACCTCCATAGGGGCGTGGGAGGATCCCATGGCCGGAATTCAACTCTCTAAGAGCCCTCGGAGGGCCCGGATTCGTCACCCGAAACAAGGTCCCGATCCAGAAAAACGTGAGTGCTAGGATACTTAGGCCTCTCATAATGGCGCACCAAGCCACGAGGGGCCCTCTTGGGTCCCCCTGAGTGACCACGCAAAGAGGTGGGACGAAACTAGACCGTCGCCCAGGAGGCCAAAAAGCGTGGGCTATTATAAGTGGGCAAAGTGGTGTCCCCGAGCCCCAAAAATTGAAATGACTTATTTTCCACGATATTGCGCGGCCACCTCCAAAGGGGCATCGGAGGGGCCCATGGCCGGAATTCGAGTCTCTAAGAGCTTTCGGAGGGCCCGGATTGGTCACCCAAAACAAGGTCCCGATCAGGAAAAACCCGAGTGCAAGGGTACTTAGGCCTCTCAGAATGGCGCACCGAGCCACAAGGCGGCCTCTTGGACCCCCCTGAGTGACCACGCAAGGCGGTGGGGCGAAACTAGACCGGCGCCCGGGAAACCAAAAAGCGTGGGCTTCTATAAATTGGTAAAGTGGTGTTCCGGAGCTGCAAAAATTGAAGCGACATATTTTTCCACGATATTGCACGGGCACTTCCATAAGGGCGTGGAAGGGCCCATGATCGAAATCTGGGTCTCTAAGAGCCCGCGAAGGGCCCAGATTGGTCACCCGAAACAAGGTCCCGATCAGGAAAAGCGTGAGCACAAGGACACTTGGGCCTTTCGCAACAGCGCACCGAGCCACGAGGGAGCCTCTTTGGTTCTCCTAAGTGACCACGCAAGGCGGTGGGCCGAAACTAGACTGGCGCTCGAGAGGGCCTAAAAGCGTGGGCTAGTGGGAAAAACGGGTCTTGGAGCCCCAAAAATTGAAGTGTCATATTTTTCCACAATATTGCACGGGCACCTCCATAGGGGCGTGGGAGGAGTCCATGGCAAGAAACAGGATCCCTAAGAGACCTCGGAGGCCCTGTAATGGGCAGTCGTAACAAGGGCCCGAACGCCGAAAACGTGGGTGAGAGGTCACATAGACCTCTCGAAACGGCAAACTAAGCAACCAAGGGGCCTCTTGGGTCTCCCTAAGTGACCATAAAAGCCGGTGGGGCAAAACTAACCGGCATCCGGGATGACGCAAAAGCTTGGGCTATAAGTGGGCAAAACAAGGTCCCGGAGCCCCAAAATTTGAAGTGTCATATTTTTGCACGATATTGCACAGACACCCCTGTAGGGACGTGAGAGGAGCCTAAGGCTGGAAAACGGGTCCCTAAGAGCCCTTGGAGCCCCCGTAATGGTCACCCGAATTCAGGACTCTCTCTTGCGAAAACGTGGGTGAGAGGTGTGTTGGGTCTCTCGGAACAGCGCACCAAGCCACAAGGGGCCTCTTGAGTCCTCCTGAGTGACCACGCAAGCCGGTGGGACGAAATTAAACCGGCGCCGGGAAGGTCCAAAAGCGTGAGCTATATGTGGGCAAAACGGGGTCCTGGGACCCAATCGAAGGGGAATATTACTCCACGATATGCACGGGCACCTCTATAGGGACGTGAGAGGAGCCCAAGGCTGAAATCCAAGTCCCTAGGAGCCTACGTACCTCCTTCACTGCTCACCCATGTACTAGGCCCCAAACGTTGAAGCCGTAGGTGCTAAGGGGGTTAACCCTTGAACTAAGGAGCTTTGGTTGAGTGTGCGGTGCTAAGTTTTCCCAACTAAGGGTGTCATGGGTTTCTGGGGTGTCAGCGTGTCAAGGGTGTCCGGGGTGTCATGGTTGTCAAGGGTGTCATGGGTATCAAGGGTGTCGGGGGTGTCAAGGGTGTCCGGGGTGGCTTAAAGATAATGTATGGCATCGCTTAATGCCATGACTTTGAAGAAATAAAAAACACAATTATTAGCTTCTAAAATAACGATGTCATATTGATCCTTCAGTTTTTGTTATTGTTTAACGGCGATAGATCGATAACGTAGATGATATATGGCCGATTGTATGATAAATTCTCTCTCCACAGCTTTAAGAAAAGTAAATGAATTAAGAATGTCAACCATGAGTCCCATTGCTAATTTGTTAGGCAAGGAATTATGCCTATGTTCTCACTTTTCTCATAGCTCGGGAACTTTATAACAAGAATCTATTGCAAATGATCATATCAATATTATTTTGTATACGCCCTGTGAAGTTTGCTGATGCCAACAGTGGGTTTTAGACCTCAAACATTAAGACTTAGCACAAAGGCCTATACATTAGCTTCAGGAATCTCCTACACAAGGGACTTTTAAATATCTGGTGACTCACATAGACCCTAAGCAGCAATCAGTTTCCAAATTCAGCAGTAGACCAGAGTAACATTACGAATTCTCTATTACACACCAAAAGCACCCTGTCTGACCTTGAACACCAGGATACAACATGAGACCTCGCAAACTACCAATGAATAAATCCAGCCTAACCGAACCAAGCTAACATTATAATATTTCGCCAAACTTCCTCGATCAAAGTTCAAAAGCTAAAAAACATACTACTGAAAAAGCACTTCTTAGCTAGGTATTCAAGGACTTGTCATCAACACTAAACCATGAAAATTACACCAAAGTAATAGATAATAATTTACTATTAATGTTAAACTTATGCTTTCCCCAGAAATACTTCTCTCAAAATGTGTTAGTAAGGTATTGCCGAAGGTCCAAGTTTTTCTATAATTTGAGAAAATTCCCCACAAGTGAGCAACATGTGTCATCTTCTCAAGTGATTGTCATCACATCACAATTCGATTTTCTTATATTGACACTATTATTGATTGGGAATCAAAACTGATACGACATTCAATATGGATCTATAATGGAAGTTTGCTTTGCAACATCAGATGACTTAACCCAGTTATTAGCCTACACAAAAGCCTCCAAATGAGCTTCAGGAATCTCCAATAGAATGGGCTGTTATACAACCGGTGACCCACATAAACCTTAAGCAATCAATTTCCAAAATCAGCAGCAGAGACCAGGGTCACATATTCTCCATTTCTCTACTCCACACCAACATACCCATGATTGAACTTAGACTCCTGGATAAAACATGAGACCTTGGATCCCCCTACTCCCTTCCCAATTTACAAAAAATATGGGAAAAAACCCTGAAACAACCGAGGCAGAATCAGTACGTGCGAACTAGATCATAGTTCGATGAGGGGTGAGCGAATTTGGTAACCAAGTTTGGTGAAAAAAGTCAGGGGAACACGGTTTGAAGCTGCCAATGAAGAAATGCAGCCCAACCCAACCATTTAAAAAGAGGACACTACAAATATTCGGCAATAATTCTGGCAGACACAAGCTAGCATAGTATCCTTTCACCAAAATTTTCCTCCATCAAAGTTCACAAATTGATAAACATACTACTAAACAACACTAGAGTTGTCATCAGTACAGCTCATATTCCACTATCATCATCCTCATCAAAGCAAAAGCATAACAATCAGATCAGTCCAATTAACGGCAATGGCATTCAGCAACTAAAAGTAGCATCAAATCTACTGAAATCAGAAGCAGTCACCTCAGTCTAACTCAACCAATCTAAAAATCGTTTTACAAAATTGAAACTAAGCACATTTTTTAAACAAATCTAGGGCAAAAATAGAAAGAAAGAAACATACTTGTTGATCTGAGCAATGGCGCCATCGAAGAAGATAACGGAGGTGTCATAGAGGCCTTCAACAGCATACTCCCTCGCCAATTTGAGATGATCTTGCAATCCTGTCAATGTCGTCTCCACCATTTTCTCTCTCCACAAGCAAATGCGATTTTCCAATCGCCACAAACTTCAATTTCAGAAGAAGAAATTAGGGTTAGGTTAGGATGAACAAATTTGTCGCAATCGCAGGGGAGAGAGGGGAAAGACGGCGACGTTTAAACGGTTGAGCAACGGCAAATCGGAGGGGAATGAAATTACATATTTGCCCTTGGAGATTTTGTGACTTGGAAAAAGAAAAGGGCTCTTCATGCTTTGCTTAAAGTGATGATTTTACTTTGGATTTGAACTCATTCCAGTTAATGATTATGATTTTTGAACTCAAATTTTGATACAAACTCAGAGGAACTTTATGAGTAAATCAACTAATTTTCTTTATCTTTTGATAAAAAGAGACTTATTGGAAATCAATATATATTTTTTTTTTGGTGTCTACAAGGAGGAACTTCCTTCCCCCTTGGGTTTGGCTAAAGGGCACCTCTTAACGCACGGCCTCGGGTATTCCACGAATAAATTCGTGTAGGTGCTCCCCGACCTGGTGTATAAGCTAAAACTTGTTTACCAGTGGGCCAACACCTCTTGGGTGAAATCAATATATTAACTAGTTTAACTGGTAAAGTTTTTGGAGCTGGTACCAAGAGTAGAGTTTGGAATTGATCGGATTCTGTGGGACTTCTGCAAAACCAAAGATAAATAGCTCTTCAAATAGTACTTATGAGAGGTGAAGATGATTTGGCTTGTTTTGAATGTTTGTAACGTTGTCATAGGAATCGAGCTCAACTCAAAAGTTGGTAAACTAGAGTAGCTATGTTGAACGAAATCAGACACCTTTTTAGCTTTAGTTACATTTTAATAGTTATTCATGATGGCTTCTAATTTCAGATAACTCTTTCTATCTATTGTTACCGTAAAGTATGTTATGAGTCATTATGAAATCTTGTGCTAGACTATCGATGCATAGCAAATTGGTTTCCACCTCATTTGGGGTTGAAGCTTAAGAAAATCTGCAGATCAACTTGTGGGAGCATAAATTTTTTCAAGGTCACAGATGTCAAAACGAACCAATTTGAGAATCATCATCTTTGTAGTGTTATTCTCTGGATGTGTTAATTACATTTCCTAATGAAGAGGAATACATGGTCATTCTATAAATTCCTCTATTTTGAAAAACAAGTCTTTACATCTACAAGTAAACTAAAAAAAAAAAAAAAAAAAAGGGCTCAATTTTCTTCTTTCAAATTGATTAGACAATGTTCAGTTATTCAGCCACCTCCCCACAATTTTCCCATCATCCCTCCACCATTCCATCTCTCAACAGCTCCTCTAATCCCTCCCTAAGCCTCTTAGCAGCGACAGCAGTCTCGGCCTCAGGCAAACCTCCAAACGAGATCCTGAGGTGACCCGGACACCCACATGCGCTTCCTGGGATTAGGATCAACCGGTGTCGCCTAGCGATCCAACGCACAACCTCAAAGTCGTCTTGGAACTTTTCCGGAAGCTTCGCCCAAAGATATATGGCACCTTCTCCCCCTTTTACAGAGTCCTCCCCTAGGACCAAGAGCGCGTCTCTTACTAGCTCTCGGTTCTTGACCAGGTCTTGTACTTGGTCTCTCACCCAATCTATTCCGACCTCTAGGGAGAAAAGTGCCAAGTACTGAGAGATTATGGATGCACATATTGGGATGTTATCTTGTACCTTGAGCAGCTGTTCTGAGAACCCGTCTACCTCTGATGGGTACGCTATCTGCATGCAAGAGAGGGCGATGATTTACAACAGCGATCACATTCATTCAAGCTACATTATTCTGATATTTTGACATGATAACGCACTTAAAGAGAAAAATTGCCACTTACATATCCAACGCGCCATCCCATCATTCCATAGGCTTTTGAGAAAGAAAAAATGTTGGCTACGTGATCTCCTTCTATACAAGAGTGTTTCAGATCATCATACATAAAATATCTGCTAGCAAAACCATCATATTAGACATATTTATGTCATAATCTTTTGTGAAAACTGAAAAATGTATCTTCCACCAAAACAAAACTTAGGAGGGATGTTCAGCTTTCATTCCAATTAGATTCCTGGTTATGCCTATTATACATAACCAGGCTGTGACTTAAGAATGTGAATTACTCAGTCAACAAAAGCTGGAGGAATAGCAGTACTAAAAGACTTCTATTTCAAAAGTCTTATTGAGGTAATATTATTCACCACCTTAAGTGATATCCATTTGTTTAAAGATCCCCTCCTCACTGCAGCCACCCTACCTTATTGTCCACGATGAGCTATATCTTTAAGCGTTATCTTTTTGTACTTCATGTAGATTACAAATTGACAAGAAAATAGGTAGATAACTCTGACCAAATGAGATAGAACAGACTTACTCATAGGTATTATCTACAATGAGCCAAGAGCCAGCATCTTTACAAAGATCGGATATTCTCTAATCATGGGTAAAAAGAGGAGAAAACAGCTAATCAGATTATTTCAACTAAATTTTCAAAAACAACCCAAAACATAACAGCTATATCATAGACAAAAAGCAGGAACAAGGATGTTAGAGAGCATAGAGAGAAAGAAGAGGACCTTAAGGAGAGGTTCTGGTATGTACGTCCCTGATGGGTTACCGGGATTAACAACCGTGACCACCTTTGGTGCTGGGTTTGATTTCTTTAGAATCTGCTCAAGCCAGTCTGACATTGAAAACTTCGATGTATATGTAAATGGTCCAGGTTGGAATATTTGGGAAAATAATGCACATTCATCAAGGACAGAAGCAAAGTTATAGGGGGGTTTCTAGTTAGCTTTGGTGTTATCATAATTACCATCATGCAAATAGGATGTCTCATCATTACATATGGCAATCAACATGATTGAAGACCTCACATGTTTACAGGCATTAAGCTAAAACATCATTTAGCTCATTGTAAATAGGTGGTTCATAACAAACCCAAAGTAAAGAATACCCAAGAGCTATGCATAAGCAATCAATGGTGGAACAATTTGGAGACTTAAAGCCAATCTACATGTTTTTGATATGGATCGAAAAAAGATACCAAGTAAATGCATTTTAGAGTCTAGGAATTGGTGAATGGACACTTGAGTTTTGAGACAAGTTTTCCCTCAGCTGCTAAGTTAATGATATCTCTGTTTCTATTTTGGGTTGTACCTTAAAAAAAAAAAAATGAGGACCTCATGACATTCTCATCTAAAGGATTTTCGCTTAAAAGTGGAAAGCTTTTTGGAGGCTGACAATATGTTTACGCCTGACCTAAATGTATTTCTCGTCTTTGAGCCTCAGGTTGCTTCAATGAGACAAGTTCTATTGAGGAACATAGCATCCAAATCCAGCGTCAATATAACACAAAATCTAATTCCTGCAAGTGGTTACAGGGTCAAGATGACAATTGTGCCCCATAATGGATATATGAAGTCAAATGTGAGGAAGTCCCCCCCCCCCCCCCGGAGGGGAAAGATGATTTGTAGAAATGTGGTTGGAAGTGGAAATTCAATTCACTCATCAGAGCACTATTGTTGAGTTATTTGAACTAGGCCTAACAGAAGACGTGTTGAGGGAGAGAATAATCTGTTTTTTAGGGTGTAACAGGCTAACAGCTAAACCCGGAACAGATTTTGCAATTAAATATAAATCAAAATTAGGCCCCCTCACTCACTAATTACATACAATATAGCTTCTAAGATAATCTATGGCAGATGAACACAGTGAAGAAGCTCAAGCTATTGGCACAGAGCTCACAGAAGTCTTGGGTCCTATAAAAGAGATCATAATAACCAAAACCTACAATGAAGAAAACATCACTTGTTGCATCTAATTCAAGGAGGTAGGGCGGTAGTTGCACATTACTGCAATTGTTGAATGAATGGAAATATGGACATGTTACAATAACTTCAGGCCTTGATAAATCCTCATCCACAATAAGATCTTTGTAGATTGGTACAAAGTGAAAATGCTCACAAGATGAAGACACTAAAGGACATAATTGCAAATACAGTATGTATGTTAATGACAACACAAAGTTCCTCACCTGCGTCTGGGTACAAAGTCTTTGGATCACCAGGACCAACCAGTATATTACTAACACCAGTCATTTGAAAGGACATGTATGCATTGAAGTAATATGGTGCGAACATTACTACAGAATCTCCAGCATCACAAAGTGCAAGAACAAGATTCACAAATGCCTGAGATAAAAGAAAGTAAAGGTAGTCAACAAGATGCTTGGAATTTTTTTAACAGAAGACAATTGAGCCCATACAACAATCTTCACAAGAAATCGATACAGGTTACTTCTAGTTACCATGGAGAGAGATCTTATACATATATTCCCCGATGTTACCTTGGCTAACCCAAAAGGTTTCCACATTAAACTTATTGATGACAGGAGCTATATATCTGATAAGTAGAAAGCAAAATTGGAAGTTTTGAACTAATAAGAAACCACTCCTAAATCAAACAGTTGACTCCCATTCCTGCAGCTAAGAGCAGGATAACAGAAAACAATACTTTTAAACAAACAAGAGAACATAGAACAACTAGCAATCCTGGAATCTCAACTGCTTTTCGAAGTTGACTACGACCAAACTTGGAAAATAGAGAAAGGAACAAATAACAATGAAACAATAAGGGCGTAGATGTACACATCTGGTCACAGAATTTCATATCCATTAATAAGAAATTAAGAATATAAGATCATGCACATTTTCAAAGAGAGAAAATACAAAACCAATTCAACTAACCTGATTTGCACCAGCTGTAACCATGACTTTGGATTTGTACAACTTGTTTTCTCTTTGCAACTGAAAATCAGAGACTTAATACAGTTAACATCCAAACTTCAGGTCAGTAAAGCCACCACACTAGTTCAGGACTTTGACTTAAAAAACATGATGATATGCTAAATTAGGTGAGGCCGTGAGGGATACTAACTAGAAACCATGAAAGATATGCATGCACTAAAATTCGAGGAAACCGTCATGGAAAGCTGTCTTTGACACAGAAATTGCAAGAATTCAACAATTACCAAAGTATATGTGCCAAAACAAGGCATAGATTTTTTATGAGATACACATTTCACAAGATGGGAATAAAACGAGAAGAATGCCTTCTGCAAGACTGAAACACAAAGTATACGGTCATGGATCTGAAGGTAGCACTTTTCAAAAATCGAAGCATGTGGTAAGAGAAAGAACCAACTGCTGACATCTTTCATCCCTGATATCTTCTTAAGTAATACTCCCTCCGTCCCGTATTTAGCTTTCATAAATGGGTATGGCACAAATATTAAGGAGAGAGTTTGTGGTCAAATTTGCCCTTGTAGGAGAAGTAATATAATATGGGGAAAGAGAGAGAGTGATTGGAGAGAGAAATAAGATCTTTTTATTGTATTTGTGAGTTAGTGTGGGGTATTATAGGGAAGTGTTAGTGATTTTTGGGTTTTGAAAGCTAAATATGGGACGGAGGGAGTAAATTTTAAGGGAAAATTTTCTGTACGACGACATAAGCAAGGAATTAAATGACGATAACATACAAAATCACCAGTACTCCTCATGATTCAAAATTCATCCCTATCAGAAGTACTTGATACTAGTCTTCATCAGTTGTACGGACAAATTCATCTTTATGAAGCATTGGCAATTTAAGCATTGGGCTTGATGGCAATTACCTTTTGCATCAGGGCATCTCTGAGTTCAGGAAGACCTTCATCAGCACCATAACGGCTGATTTTAGGCTCAAATACGAGTTCTTTTACCTTGTTCAATGCTTGTTTTGGTGGCTGCCAATATACTACACCCTACAAAGAAAATGACAACATATAGGCAGTCAGAAAAGCAGGCCTCAGAAACTCAGCATGAAACCAGATAGAACCAAGGACCAATTATAATAGATAAACAGACCATAAAAATCATTTGTTCTCCAAATAATTCATGAAGCTATAATTATCCAGGAAAAACATTTTACCACCACTGATATGCTACATATCATGGTATACATTGTAACAAACACGCAGCATTTGGTTAGCATGGATAGAAATAGATGAAGCTCATGAAAAAGACCTTTTACAAGTATAGGGAGAAAGTCTGCCGTCACATCAGCAGCAAGCTGCATAGTTACTGGGCAAAAAGACATGCAAACCTCAAATTTGAAGTCAAAGATTCCAACTTTGTAGATTCATATATCAACTCCCAAACCAATGCACACAAATTATTTCAAGATGTGATGTTTTTAAACCAAAATATACATACATCTAACAAGGGCCACTAATCGTGTGTGTGTGTGTGTGTGTGTGTGTGTGTGTGTGTGTGTTGACATGCCAGTATCCACTACTAGAGCAACAACCTTCCCCTAATTGATTTTTTGTGCTAGCTAGCAACCTTCCCCTAATTGATTTTTTGTGCAAGCTACTAGCTAGCATGTAGAATAAATGAAAGAAAGCTCTGTCCACTTTCATGCCAGTATCCACTACCTAGAGCAACAACCTTCCCCTAATCGAGTAAGAAGACTTTATACCCAATTATTACAGTTTCCGACATCAAGTTACCATCAACCTTGCATGCAAAAATTGTGCACAAGATTTAAAGGAAAACCTCACTAAGTTCCAAGTCAAAGCCAATGTGCAAATTTGAGTGATTAACTTTAGAAGAGAACATGTTTTGCACTAGAAACAACTCTGTCAGAAAACAAACCACCTTCAAATCCACAGCACTAAATAGGAGAAACATGCAAAATAGCTAGTCATTGAATTATCAGAACAAAATAGAAATTTTTGGTCAATTTAGATCAACAACCACCTCTAAGAAATACAAGAAATTAATTTCCATGCCTCAGGACACACAAATCAGAGCTATTCAAATAGACAAGAGATGTACAATCATGCTAGCGAAAATACCAACCTGAGCCAGGGACACAGCATCTTTGATACCCCTGTACAGTTCCTGTATCTGCACAAATTTCAGAAGAAAAAACACAACTTTACCCACAAAAAACTTGAGCCCAAATCATTCTAACAACATAGACAAGACATGCAGGTCAACAGCAAGAAAGATTATCCCTTTGAACCATCAAAATAAAACCCACTTCAAAATACCCAATACTTGTGCAAAATTGAAACAGAAGAAGATTATTACCTGAACCATGACTGGTGTTTCAGTCTCCAAGGCCCTCTTTGCTAGCTTCCCAAAAGAACCCATTTTCACCCTCTCTCTCTCTCCTCTCTTTTTTCTGTCAATAAAACTCCCAAATCAAATGTTTGTGATTGAACTCAGATTTCTATTCGCTTGAAGTGAGAAACCTCACCTACCCACAAAAAATTATTAAGAACCCAACTCGCCAAACTAGACCAATCCTACAAATTTTGACCAAATTTCAGAAAAACAAAAAGAAAATCCCCTTTTCCCAGAGTACAACACAGACTTGAGACTTCCCTTTCTTTTTGTAATTTTCTGCCAGCTAGAAGAAATGGGAAATAAGTTAAAGTGACCCTAATCAAAGAAAGACAAACTCATCAACACCCCATGTTATAAAATAATCAGGAATCACTTGTATATTACTCAGATCATATACTGTACTAACTTAAAAGGCAAAAAGGCCAAAAAGCTCCATCAGTTATCCTCAAAAGTGTGTTTCTTTTCTATTATTCTCTTGCTTTATTAGGGGAGGAACAAATAAAATACTAGTACAACTTTATAAGGTTAACCCAAAAGCCCATTTCAAGGATGATGATTATGAATAAACTAATCAATTACTACTAATTTTTCAACAAAATGCTGGGCTGGATTGTTATCTTCTAGAGATCCTGTGTTTATCTCTCTCTCTCTATGATTGTTGCACCATGGAAAAAGGAAATGGAGAGAGAATTGGGGACACGCAAAGAGGTGAGAAGAACAGCATAATTTTGTTTTTATAGAAAGAGGTTAAGTGAAGGGCGGAGAGTGCGAGAGAAGACATGATTTTTTGATTTTTTTGATCTGCAATAAAATCAGAGCCTCACGAAATACGGGGAAGGGGATCTGGCGTTTTTTGTCCGAGGAAAAAGCAAAAACAAAAACAAAAAATTTACTTAGGAGGAAAAAAACAATCATTTGGATGTTTTTAAGGCTTTTTAAATACTCTTCTTTTAGATAAAATATTGGAAATTAAATGTATTTTGGGTGGATCTAAATTCTAAATTGATAATGCAATCTAAATTGTCCTTTATGGAGTACAATGTAATGACAATTGTCAATGAGGTATTTGCCTTATCCATGGTTAAACTAAGATAATGAGTATAGATTTATTAGAATATGTTTAGTTGAAGTGGGTAGGAATATTGTTTTCCACCCATAAAATTGGGGTTTTGAATTCTATAAATATGTGCTTTTTAGTTTTTACCCTTCTTAATAATCATTTGTTTTGTATGTATATGGATACAATTGTCAACTTCCACTTTTTGGCTCTTATAAAGCTAAAAGGAAGAAAATAAATAGATAAACCCGTAATGTTAAGTTGATATGAGGTGATTACATATTTGTTGATATGTTTCTTATATAATTTATATCATACATCTTTTCAAATACGTAAATTTTGTTTTCAGGCAATTACAGATACAGATTAGTAACATTATACTCCCTCCGTTTCAATATAATGTTAATGGTTTGACTTGCGCGGTCTTCAAGACAACACTTTGACCACAAATAATTGCGATT
>BSSO01002576.1:0-18889 GCA_030267885.1 Mesembryanthemum crystallinum
GGGTAATTTTCATTCCACCCCCTATACTTTAGCAAAACTTCATACAACCATGTATGCTTCTAGAAATGGCAATCTATCCCCTTGAGGTATTAGGGTGGTTTGGTAATTATTTATTTTCTCACTAAAATGAAATTATTATAATCATATATTTTATAAATACCACTTAAATATTTTATTTGAAAAAAGAGAATATATAAATGTATATATTTCCATATATTCATATATATCAACTTAAAACATGCACTTTTATTTTAATTTCTTCCTTATTAATTACTTTCTAAGAATTTCTATGTCTGATATTATATATATAACAACTTTAACTAATTGTCAAATTTTCTTTCCATACTTTAACCAATGGATGTCTATGTCTTGTATAATCTCACTTGATCAGTGATTAGAATTTCAAAAATAAAAATAAAAACAAATTCAAGTTGGTATTCTTAATTAACAATAAAAAGAATTCAATTCAAATAGTCCATTTTCAATGTTTATAATATAAAAAACTTTAAGAGAATTGATCTTATGTTAAAATATTAACAAATACATAATAAATGGGAAACAATAGAATCTTAAAAACAATAGAATAATTACATAAAGTACATCTTTGTAATTGAAAAATTAATTATATGGAGTATATAAAGATATTCAAAACTTATGTTTATGTAAATATAGAATTTATAGCATATTTTTAATTTTTATTATTGTTTAATGAGATTTTAATAAGAAATATTAGCAACTATCAGTCCACCCTAGTACTTCAAGGGGGTGGACTGATGATGATGATGATGATGATAATAATAATAATAATAATAATAATAATAATAATAATAATAATAATAATAATAATAATCAGTACAAAAGTAATTTATGCAAATAAAGAACATCAAAAGGTATTTGTCAAGGTGGTTAAAGCTTCTAGTATTGTCCCTAGAGGTTATCGGTTCAATTCTTACATTTGCATTAATTTTAGAATATTTTTTTTAAAAGTACATACAATAGCGGTTGAATTGTAACCGCTGTCTTATGTGGACTTTTAACAGCGGTTCATCTGGAACCCCTGCCGTATTTACCCTTTGACAGCGGTTGAATTGTAACCGTTGTCTTATGTGGACTTTTAACAGCGGTTCATGTCGTATGTTACCATTTGACAGCGGTTGGCTCAAAACCGTTGTTGTACGTAAAAAGAAATTTTATTTTTTTCATTTTTAAACACTTAGGACAGCGGTTAGGACGGGATCGCTGACAGAACCGCTGTCGTATGTGTGCTGTTGTTCAACATTTTTGATGTAGTGTGGTATGAATGATGATGAAGATAGATTGCCTCTGTGGAGCGATCTTGTTTCTCTACATGATAATGTGAAGAGTCCTTGGTTGGTTTGTGGGGATTTCAATAATATTGTGAATTTTGAGATGAAAGAATTGGTTCTAGTGTGGCTTGGAGTGAACTGAGGAACTTCAGGGACTGTGTTAATAGCCGTTGTCTACAAGATATAAGTTCTAAAGGGTCTTTTTACACTTAGACCAACAAGCAGTCAGGTGCTAACAGGGTATATACTAGAATTGACAGAGGTCTAGTAAATGATAAGTGGCTTGATGTGTTCCTTGAAGCTTTTGTGACCTTCTTGAATGAAGGTACGTATGACCACTGTCCAGGGGTGGTGCAGTTCATGGAGAATCATTGCTTTGGACTGAAACCATTCAGATATCAAAACATCTGGAGCAGAGCTGAAGGTTTCAAAAGTTGGATCAAGGATAGCTGGAGGGAACAAATTACTGGAGTACCCATGTTTAAAGTGATTACTAGCTGAAAAGATGAAGCCTATATTGAGGGAGCTGAATAAAAAGAGTTTTGGTAACCTAGAAGCTGCAGCATCACAAGCACTTCTGGAGTTAGATGGCTGTCAATCAAAACTCCAGGATGATCACTCAAATGTTATACTTGCATAAGAGGAAAAAAGATTAGCAGCCATTTATAATGAGAAGCATAAGGTGTATGTTGATTTCCTCAGGCAAAGAGCTAAAGCACACTGGTTAAGAGAGGGGGATCTCAACACATCCTACTTTCACAACTGCATCAAGGAGAGAAGGAAACAAATAGTATCTATACCATTCAAGACATGGAAGGGGTCACTCACAATACCCTTGATGGCATAGTGGAATTCTAAGCTTTTTTAAGCTTTTACAAAAAGTTACTGGGCACTGCAATGGATACTGATACTGTTAACATTGAGGTGGTTAGGAGAGGAAATATTATGGCTAATGAGGATCATGAGAGATTATGCAAAGAATTTACTGCAACAGAGGTGAAAGCAGCCATGTTTGATATTGATAGAGGAAAAGCACCAGGTCCCAATGGCTTTAATAGCCAATTTTATAAAGACACTTGGGATATTGTCGGAGAAGAGGTGGTTACTGCAATCTTAAATTTTTTTACAACTGGAAAAATGCTGGGTCAGTTAAATGCCACTACAATCACCCTGGTTCCAAAGAATGAAACTCAAACAAATGTAGCAGAATACAGGCCAATTGCATGTTGTGCAGTCCTATATAAATGCATATCCAAGCTAATATGCTCTAGAATGAAGCTTGTCTTACCTAACTTGATCTCTCAAAATCAGAGTGTATTCATGGAAGGAAGAAGTATTGCTCAGAATATCACGATGTGTCAAGATTTGGTCAAACACTATAACAAGAATAATACCTCACCATGTTGTCTTATGAAGGTTGATCTTAAGAAGGCATATGATTCCATGTCTTGGAAATTTATTGAAGGAATGGTTAGAGCTCTGAATTTTCCAAATACATTCTTCAAATGGATTATGAAATGTGTGACAACCCCAAAATTCTCTCTATTTATAAATGGTAGACTTCATGGCTTCTTCGAAGGAAAGTAAGGTCTCAGACAAAGAGACCCCCTATCTCCTTTACTTTTTGTTGTGGGAATGGAGTACCTATCAAGAGTTCTGTCTGTGGTTGAAGAAAAGAGAGAGTTCCATTGCCATCCTAGATGCACATCTCTGAAATTGACTCACCTATGTTTTGTTGATAACCTATTGTTATTTTGCAAAGGTGATATGCCTTCAATCACTCTCCTTCTAAGAGGTTTTGCAACAATCTCCAGAGCTTCAGGCTTGGAAGCTAGCCCGAGCAAATCAGCAGTATACTTTGCCAACATGAGTGCAAACCTGCAGTAGATGGTCACTCAAATTTCAGGGTTCCAAAGAAGGACATGACCATTCAGGTATCTCGGTATACCTATTTCCTTGAAGAAATTATCTAAAAATGATTGTGAATGCATAGTTGATAAAATGATGGCTAGAATCAGGGTGTGGAGTACAAGACATTTGCCGTATGCTAGTAGAGTTACACTTGTGAACTTTGTGCTGATGAGCCTGCACACATTTTAGGCTTTAATCATGCTTCTCCTTCAATATATTTTGAAGAGAATCACTGAGATTTGTAGGAACTTTGTATGGGATGGTAAAGCTGATGCCACTAGAGTTCCTCTAGTCTCTTGGGAACAAATCTGCAAGTCAAAGAAATCAGAAGGTCTAGGAATAAGAGATGCTTTCTTGTGGAATAAAGTTTCCATGGGAAAGTATGTCTGGAACATCACAAGCAAAGCTGATAAGTTGTGGGTTAAATAGGTAAATGAAGTGTATATGAAAGGGACAAACTGGTGGCAGTACAAACCCAAGAGCACAGACTCATGGTATTGGAAGAAAATATGTGAAGTCAGAGAGATGTTTGCTCCAGGATATATATTGAACATATGGCAAGGGCACACATCAGGTAGATACTCTATCTCTTGTAGGTATAAATGGCTACAGGGGCCTCAACTAGCTGTAAATTGGGCTAGATGGGTGTGGAACAGGATTATAGTTCCATGCTTTCATTAGTTGGATGGCTATGAAGGAGAGGATGCAGGTTAAAGAAAGACTTCATAAATTGGGAATAATTACTACAGATGAACTTTGCTGCATTTGTGGTGTTAATATTGAAAATCATACCCACTAGTTTTTCAGCTATCAGTTTAGCTCAGCTTACTACAAAGCTATATGCGAATGGCTTTGGGATCAAACGCAAGGAACCCAATCTGTATAGAATGTGGAGATGGCTAGAAAGAAGATACAAAGGAAGTAAGAACCAAAGAGTTGTTGATTATGCTACTTTTGCTGCAGTTGTTCACCACATCTGGCAAACCAGAAATGAAGCTCGATGCAATGGAGTTGTGACTAGACCTGCTAGGGTGATTCAGAGTATCAAGCTTGAGATTAATAACAGAGTTTTATCTTTCAAAGTGAAAAAGCAAAAACATAGAGAGTGGGTACAAAATCTATAATTGAGTCATGTAGTTAAATTTGGAACTATAGGGGCCTGGGGAGGCCCTTTCTAGAAGGTAAGCCCCTCCCCCCCAATAGTTTTGTAATTAGTTTCAAAAACTTTGTACTTGTTATGTGCTATTTGGTTGATGGAATATCGCTCATTCACCCAAAAAAAAAAAAAAAAAAAAAAAAGAATGGTGCCTCTCATAAATAAAAAGTTTAACCGTTTAAATCACATTAGTATCTAATTGTTATTTTTAACAATTACTATGTGTCCAAATTTGTGCATAAATACGCACTTCAGTACTTTCTATACCTATGAGTTCATCCTTTTATTTTAGCTCTCCAAACATGGTGACATTAAGAGAGGAGAGAGAAATATATGGCAGGGATGATTTTACAAGCAATAGAAAATAGGAAAATTTTCATCTTGGGTACCCGACATTAGGCATAATTGCAATTTGGGTACCTGCCTTTTCAATATTCTCATTTTGGGTACCTGGAATTTTAAGAATTGTCTCATTTTGGGTCATTTCACTAACGGCGTTAGAAACTCTGTTAAAATGCTGATGAGTCATCAAGCAAAATATTGTTAAAGATTTTCTTAAAATTACCAAAAAAAAATTCAAAAGTTATGAAATGTTTATTTTTAGTTATTTAGAATTTTCTACAACTTTTTGGTAATTTTCAAAATATATTTTGATTTATGATATGTGAGCATGTTAACAGAGTTTTTAACATTGTTAGTGAAATCACCCAAGATGAGACAGTTTTAAAATTTCAGGTACCCAAAATGAGAGTATTGAAAAGATAGGTACCCAAATCGCAATTAGGCCTAACGTTCAGTTACCCAAAATGAAATTTTTCCTAGAAAATACTACCCCCTCCGTCACTAAATAAAAGTACCTTTCTTTATGCACCTTTCTAGTTGTGTTAAATTTTCTATATTCTAAAGATTTGATTTTTATTAGCAAGAACATATCTACTGCTATATGTATTATGTAAGTGTGTGGCAATGGGAAAAAAAACATTTTAGTGCCCTAACATTTAGTGTAAAATAAATTGGTGCCCTAATTGGCTATTCTATTTTGGTGACCTAACAATTAAAATATATTTTATTTAAGTGACTTAACCTAACTTCGTTAAGTAGGTCGTTAGCACAATCACTATCCAAAAAGTGTACTAAAATCAGAAAAATAGAAACAAACCTAATAATTGAAACTCCAAGTTCAAAATAAGACAATATACCCTCTCAAAATCATTTCCCTCTCTATTTTCGATAATGCTGAATGGGAAAAGCCCCAGCATTCCTCTATCTTCCTCTCTAGGTTGAAAAGTTGTGGTTGTTGAAGCTTGATTAACTGAATTTCCCTCCGTTTTAAAGCTTGATTAGTTTAATATTTGAAGAATCGAACGAGATAAATTTGAAATTTGAGTGAGAAAAACATCAAATTTCATGAGAGGTATGTTTTTATTTACAATAACGGTCAACTTAACGAAGATAGGTCATGACTAAAATGAAACATTTTTTAGATTGTTAGGTCACCAAATAGATTTACTCAAATGACAGGGCACCAATTTATAATTACACTAAATGTCAGGGTACCAAAATAAAAATTTTCCTTGGCAATATGTTTACTTTTGAAGTTATTTGGCCTCTACATTGCAGTAATTGTCTGACATTACAAACTTTACAGAGTTTGTACAGAGCTTGTTCTCTTTCCCCTTTCAATGTTTTCCATCTGTGAATGTTATTAAATAAGTTAACAGTACTCATCTATTTATTAAAATATATTAAAAAATACAATAACTCTATGCCACGTATTACTCTTAGACTGACCCGCCAACTTAGCTGCCAAGTAGGTTTTAAGTGGAAAAAAAAATCATATACTTTGCTCTAAATAAATTTTCTAATTAATTTGTCTTAATCACTAATGACAATTAAGATAATCTATTACATCATATGTTACAGTAATAATTACTCTCACTCTTTATTATAATTGTCTAAATTTTATACCATTTCCCTATCTTTCTCTCTATTTTTCTAAATAATTAATTTCCAATTTTTTTTTTAATATGACGTAAAAATATTAGAGTAAAAATTATAAGTTTGAAACACATTTTCATAATTTGTGAAAAATGATTTTAAGTAGTTCAATAAAATAATTTGTACTAATTAGAACTTAATGATTACATATATAGTCCAACTAAAATGAAAACCAACATTTGTGTTACATCCCGTGCATCACACGGGGAGGAAAAGGAAGTTTGAATTTTAAAGAGGGTTTTAGGAGGGAAGTAATGTGGTGTGGGTACTTGGCAGATAAATCTCTCCTATCAATCCAACCACATTACTTTAATATATAGTATTGATGTATTAATTTCTCTGTTACGAGTTATAGTGTCCTCATCTATAAGGTTGCTTCATACAATATTTGGTGCACAACAACTACAATAATGTTTAAATAGAAACTAACTTTTCTAGGGTTAAAGATGCTCTTAGAGCATGACCAATCATGTTCTTTTGGAGGAGCAAAGAGGAGAGAGAGAGGAAGCATGTGGGGAAGTATGATTGGAGGTACAAGAGCATGTGGCCTCTTGTTGTGGAAGAGGATAAATAAGACCCTCACAATTTAGAGGAGCAAAACTCAACGTAATACACGTGTTGTTGGCTTTTAATTTTTTTTTTCTTTTTGGTCTCACCACAAACCAAAGCACGAATCAGTATTTGACATTTGGCATTGCACTTTTGAAAAAATTCTAGCCGTTTTCAAATGGCTATAAAAAAGAAAAAAAGAAAAAAACGAAAAAATACCAATGGCCATATTTTTTTCCTCCTTTATAAATAGACACCCTATGTGATATATTTTTGCACACCTTCTACAAATCTTATATATTTACAAGTTTCTTTCGTATTCTCCTTCATTATTACAAATAATCATATTATTGCTCCTCCATTTTCTTCCACAATTTTTTTCGATAATTATGGATCCCCCACATAATTATGAAAATAATCAAAGTCAAGGTTCCCAAGAAAATCCAAATATCTCAATCAATCTGAATTCAGATTTCGGGTATTAATAATACTCATAATTTATTTCCATCCCACAATAATATCCCTTTTCGAAATTATCCAAATAATTTTCAATCCCAAAGTTATCCAAATACTTACCCTTACCAAAATAATGCGAATTATTCATCTTCTCCAACTATGAATCCTTCCCGGGATCATATATATTCATCCCCCAATTTGCAAGGATTTATTTCTCCCCTATAACCAATTCATTCTCCAATAACACGTGTTGGGGTCGGTAATAGTTCAAGAAATTTATTTCCTCAGCATGAAGAGAATAAAGATGGTCTTGCCACTCCCAACATCGACATCAACGTGAGTGCTGCTGAACCCACTAAAGTAGTTCGCGGAAAGCTGATTGAGTACATTGTTGCCGAAGATATTTCGTTATGCTTGAGTTACATTAATGTCGGCGGGTGTACAATTACATGTACTGATATGAGGACAGGAAATTTATGGTTTAATATTCAAAAATTGTTTGACCAAGCTCGGATAGATAAACTATGCAACTTACCCAACGACAGAAATGAGTGTAGTCTTAAATGTTGTTGGGAAAGGGTGAATGAGTTGGTCGCCAAGTTTGCGAGGGTGCACGAAGGAGCAAAGAGAATGAGGATGAGTGGACAGGGTGAGGAAGATGTCTTGGATGCTGCAAAGACATTGTTTAACGCAATTCCCAACACACCAAAATGGAATCTTGATCATGCTTGGAATATTGTGAGAAGATATCCCAAGTGGTAAGGTGGTGTGAGTGTTCAAGATTCAGGAAGTTAAAAGAGATCAGAGCCCGATACTTCAACGAGTGAGGATGATCTTGTCCGACCTATGGGGATGAAAATGTCGAAAAGAAAAGGTAAGGCAACTTCTTCTGAATTCTTTGATAATGCTTCATTCATAGTGAATTGAATTGATAAATGGTCTCTCAATAATCGGGAGCATGATGTTGAAAGAATAGAGGTGCGAAAACAAACGTTAAAGTTTTTTAAAGCACAAAAAGAAGAAAAAAGAGAAAGGAGGGAACTGGAAAAGGAGGAGAAGCGACAGGAAACAAGGTTCCACACAGCAACATCACTGCACGTATGTTCCAAAATAATTATATGTAAATATTCTTGATCATCTTTGGGTAATCTTCTTGATAATATTTAGATATAATTAGTCAAGATATTATATGAGATAAAATCAGTCAATGGGTTTTTGGAAATAATATTCAGCCTTTTGTTCCAAGTGTTTTCCTAAAATACAAACTTTCCTTGTTACTAAAAGATAAAATTTTCATCTCTTTTATGAGTTGGAAATTATTATCTTTAGGGAAGTTGTTATTGACTGAATTTCCATGGGGTATATTCTGATTTTATCTCATATCCTACTTCTTATAGTTGACTTATTTTATGGCAACTATCTTTAAGAGTTCTAGTTTGCATAAATCACTACTTCCTCCGTCTCAAGAAGTTCCTTACGTTTGACATTTTGAGGTCAAAGATAAAAAATACTTTGACCATTTATTAGTGAAAATATATAAAGATTTTCATGGTAAAAATACTTATAATATATTCATATTAAATACTATTTTCATGATATCATCATTTTATAATTTTTATTTATATAAATTTACAATTATTCATGGTTAAAGTGTTGCATTGGAGACCGTGAAAACTCCAATGTAAAGAACTTCTTGAGACAGAGGGAGTATTATGTATTTAGACAGTATTTTGGAAGTTTACTTGACTACGGAAACTTGCTTATACTCGCCTATATTGGACGAGCATCAAGCCAGTTTTGTATGCGCTTACACAGAGAATTAATCCATACTTGATAAATGTGATTTCAGTCTTTCTTTGCACAAAATAGCACGTAGGATTACTTTGTAATTCTTCTTGGCGGGAAACACAAATTGTTCTATTGCTTCAAGAAGATTGCTTGACGGGGTGATACAAGTTAGGGTTAACTTGTATCGGTGTTAGGAATTGAGTGAGATCTAAGAGTGATTCATTGTAATCAGCGTACTGCTTAATAAAATAAGTAGTGTTGGCAAAATCCTTACGGGGTTGTGGTTTTTACTCTTCGTGGTTTGAGAGGCTTTCCACGCTAAATCTTATTTTGATTATTGGCTTTTCTGTTTACTATTTGAGTGGAACAATTCCATAAGAACTGATCCACAGTGTGTTCAAATTCGAAAAAGGTTAAATATTCTCAAGGACTCAATTCACCTCCTCTCTTAAGTCCTTCCTACGTACATCATTGGTATCAGAGCCTAACTCTCTATAAAGGTTAATTCCTTGAGAGATATCCTGCCATGATGAACACACCAGAAGGAGTGAAGGAGGGTCAATCTGTCACCCGTCCACCATACTTTGATGGAGATAATTATGGAGCTTGGAAGCATAAGATGGAAGTCTGCATCATGGCTGTAGATTATGAGATCTAGAAGATCGTTCATGACGGTCCAATTCGTATTGAAGTGGTTGATGACAATGGCGCTAAAACCACCATTGAGGAGAAAGACTATTCCAGTAGTGAGATCAAGATTGAAGAAAAGAATGCGAAAGCTGTGCAACTTCTTCACTGTGCCCTAAGTCAGATTGAATAAAACTGTACCTCAGGTATTGCTACTGGAAAAGGTATATGGGAATCCATTGCCTTACATCATGAAGGTACAAATCAGGTTAGACAATCTAGAATTGATATTTTGACTAGGGAATATGAATTCTTTGTTCTGAAAGATCTTGAGCCGATTAAAGATATGTATACTCGTTTCTCTAACACTATTAATGAGTTGTTATCTTTGGATAAGCACATTACACAGGAGGAACTGGTCCGTAAGATCCTCAGATGCACGCCTCATGAGTGGCTACCCAATGTCACAACAATACAAGAAGCCAAGGACCTCTCTAAAGTAACCATGGAGGAATTGATTGGTAATTTGATGATGTAGAAAATTGTTCTAAATTCCCATGGTAGAGAGGCTCCTAAACATGACAAGGGTATTGCTCTAAAGGCAGAGGATGATGAAGTTGAAGATGATGAGGATGGGAATCCACTCATACTGATGGTGAACAGATTCAAGAAATTTGCCCGCCAGAACATCAAGAGGAGTGCCACCAACAAAGGTAAAATTATTGTTAAATATTCTAAAGATCGTTGTTTTAAATGTGGCAAATCAGATCACTTCATCCGTGAATGTCCCAAGTGGGCTGAAGAGCAAAAGAAGGAGCAAGAAAAGAACCGCAACAAATCCTCAAAGTAATTTTCAAAGAAACATGTGCAAGAGGCATTAAATGCCTTAGCTACATGGTCTGATGAGGATGAAGATGATGAGACTCCATCAACAGAAAGTAGTGAGGTAGGATTGATGGCAAGATCTGATTCAAAATTAGAAGATGAAAATCCTCAGGTACAACAATAGAAACTTAAAGAACAATTGCGTCGCTCTTCTATGGAACAGATAATTAAATCCATGGAAAATTTACTTGATGAATTTCGTGATGTATGTGCTGAAAAATTGACATTGGATCAGTCTTTTTCATATTTAGAGTCTAAAGCTAAAACCTTGGAGAAGCACAAAATTGAATATAAAAAATTGATTAAAGCTCTCAAGGCTGAAAACTCTAAATTGAAAGAAACTGTTTCAGCAAAGGAAGAAACTATTTCTGAACTTCGTGGAACTGTTTCTGACCTAACATCTGAAATTCACTAATTAAAGAATGTTGTTCATGTAGTTAATGAGACTTGTATGGATGAACTTGAAAATGAATTAACAGTGATCAAAACTGCTTTTGGTCGTGAATATGTAAAGACTGATCAACTCTTAAAGGAACTACAAAAGACAAAAACTGTACTTAATGAGAACGATAAAGTTGTTGTCTCTAGTTCCACTTCTAACTAACCTATACCTGATACATATGCTTGCTGTTCTAAATTAGAAAATGATTTAAATTATGTGAAAATTGCATTAAATGTCGAATTTGCTAAAAATAGGAAATTCGATGCAAGGAGCGATGAAGGAATTTTTGTTGGTTATTCTAAACATAGATAAGCTTATAAGGTCTTCAACAAGAGTACATCTTGTGTTGAAGAAAGTATCCATGTTCTGTTTGATGAATTTAACGCTTTAAGTGACATGTTATGTAGGATGATGATGATTTTGAAATTGGACTTATTAGAAAATGCAGAGATGATGGAACGGTGGACAGAAATGATCCAAATCAAGAAAATTCCCCATCCACTGACTCAGGGGGAATGAGCAACAAAGAGGCAAATCAAAATCTGCATGGTGGAGGAACTGTTCCACCCACAAAAAAAAAAAAAAAAACAAGACCAGTTCATCCAGCTCTGGAATTGTTCCATCTGAGCAAATAGGTAACAGATTTGATCAACAAGGAGGAATTTCTGCACAAACATTTATGCCTAGATCTTAGAAGCACCAAAGTTCTCATCCTATTGATCAAATTATTTCTAATATTAACAAAGGGGTCCAGACCCGTTCTTCAGTTCATAATTTTTCTGCATTTGCTGTATTTTTATCCTTTATTGAGCCTAAAAATGTTGATGAGGCTTTGCAGGATGCAGATTGGGTTGTTGCCATGCAAGAAGAACTGAATCAGTTCGAGAGGTGTGAGGTTTGGCACTTGGAACCTCTCCCCAAGGACCGAACTGTTATTAGTACCAAATGAGTGTTCCGAAACAAGTTGGATGAACATGACATTGTGGTAAGAAACAAGGCACGTTTGTTTGGTCGAGGCTTTGATCAACATGATGGGATTGATTATGAGGAAACTTTTGCCCCTGTTGCACGCCTCGAAGCCATTCGTATGTTGGTTGCTTTTGCTGTGCATAGAGGCTTTAAACTCTATCAAATGGATGTTAAGATTGCCTTTCTTAATGGACTTTTGAAAGAGGATGTTTATGTAGAGCAACCACCAGGTTTTGAAAGCAAAGATTATCCAGACCATGTGCATAAACTTGACAAGGCTTTGTATGGTTTGAAACAAGCTCCTAAAGCTTGGTATGATCGCTTGTCTAAGTTCTTGATTGCTAATGATTTTAGAAGAGGTCAAGTGGATAAAACTTTGTTCTTAAAATCCAAGGGTGATAATAAATTAGTAGAGCAAATATATGTTGATGATATTATTTTTGGTGCTACTAATTAGTCTATGTGCAAGGATTTTGCAGATTTGATGATGAGTGAATTTGAGATGAGCATGATGGGTGAGCTTAATTTCTTCTCAGGCTTACAAGGCAAGCAGACTCCTGAAGGAACTATGGTTCATCAAAGGAAGTACATCAAGGAGTTATTAAAGAGATTTGGCATGGACTCCGCCAAGGTAATTGACACTCCTATGCCAACTGCATCAAAGTCGAATTTGGATGAGAAAGGTAAGAGTGTTGATTAAAAGACATACAAAGGTATGATTGGTTCTCTTTTGTACTTAACTACTAGTAGACCTGATATACTTTACAGTGTTGGGATGTGTGCTCATTTTCAAGCAAACCCTAAAGAATCACATCTAACAGCTGTAAAGCATATCATTCGCTACTTGAAAGGTTGTGAGGACCTATGTCTTTGGTACCCTAGAACTGATTGTTTCAATTTAATTGGGTATTCGGATGCTGACTATGATGGTTACTTAGTTGACATGAAAAGTACTTCACGTAAAACACACTTCTTAGGGCCATGCTTGATTTCTTGAGGCTCTAATAAGCAAAATTATGTTGCACTATCCACAGCAGAAGCCGAATATATAGCTGCTGGTTCTTGTTGTGCTCAACTGTTGTGGATTAGGCAACAACTGCAGGATTTTGGTTATGATGTTGGTTGCATGCTCATTTTATGTGACAACACAAGTGCAATTAGTATTTCTAAAAATCCTGTTCAATATTCTAGAACAAAACATATTAACATTCGTCATTACTTTTTGAGAGATAATGCTGAAAGATGACTTATTCGTTTGGATTTTTTGATGACAGAAGACCAATTGGCTAATATACTCACCAAACCATTAAGTAGAGAACATTTTGAGAAAATCAGATTTGAACTTGGCATGATTAGAATTACTTAGATGCATCATTCTTTACTTTTCCCAATGATTGGCTAGATTTAATTGTTTATGGTTGAGTAGAAATTTATTCCATGAATAATTGTTTGTCTAACTCAGCTCTCGTGCTGTAACAGCATAACTGTGTGACAATTTAAACAGTCACGGGAACAGGTAGTTGGAGCAGTTCCACTCCCAAGCCCATACTATCCCAGCGCGGTGAGTAATTTAAGTTTTAAAATTTGAACTGCTTATTTAATTGCTCAACCGCCTTCTACCACGTCCCAATTAAACCGTCCCACTCTCCCACTTAACTCCACAAAAATATCCCAATTTCCTTTCTTTAATTCCTCACCAACTTCCCAAAACTCACAAAATCCTCCAAAAATCTCTCTACCAAACCCTAACTCACCAAACTCTAGCCCCAAATTCACCATGGGAGTCAGAAAGAAAAGCAAGGGTTCGAAGAAGGAAAGCTGCTCTGGCGCTATGCCAGCCGCCGATCAGGTGGAACCGATGACTATCGTCAATCCGGTGACGTCGCCTGAGCCACCGCGATAGGGAGGAAGGGTGAAAATGTCTTCCCTGAGTCGAAAGAGAAAAGTGAGAAGAATTCCTGAACCAGAATTGGAGGAGGTTGTCTCTGAGCATGAGAAAAAGTAGAAGAACGAGAAAGACGAAGAGGAACAGGTCTCTTCAGAGAAGGAAAAGATAGATGTGAGTGAAGAGGAGGATGTTGTGGATGAGGAAACCCCAATTGGGCCTCGATTTGCAAAGAAAAGGAAGACCACCACAAGCAAACCACCGACAACAAAATCTCCAGTGGTTGGATCTTCCTCTACCGCGAAAAGAAGAGAGCTCCGATGGGAACTCCAGCCGTCAAGATCACTCCCAAGCGCTTTTCTGGTTCTGCAGAGAAGGCGCAACTCCTACTCGAGGAAAGATTGGCTTACTTTCGAAAGTGCAAATTATTGCCAGGTAAATTTATTGATATTCCTCTATTTTTGGAAAATAAATGTGGGCAATTTATTTTGAAATTGAAGGCACAGGGGTGGGAGAGTTTGTTTTTTGAGGTGGAATTGTGCTGCGATAGGGTGGTTAGAGAATTTTATGTGAATTGCTCTGTTAAGTCTGGAACTGTTCTGTCTAATGTTGGTGGGATTGAGATTACAATTGATGTTATACTGTTAGGAGAACTTTTAGTAATTCCTGTTGATGGTTCTGATGTGTATGTTGATGAGGAGTGGAAAAATTTCAATGAGGATATGTCTGCATTGGGAATTTGTAGAAAATACTGTAGGGATTATGAGCTTGATAGGGAGAGGGCTGTTTTTACCTTTGAGATGTCTGGGTAGCAGAAGATGCTATTCACCTTTGTTCATAGGTGTATGGTGCCCAGAGCAGAAGGGAGGGGTGAAGCAA
Source organism: Mesembryanthemum crystallinum (assembly GCA_030267885.1). NCBI lineage: Eukaryota > Viridiplantae > Streptophyta > Magnoliopsida > Caryophyllales > Aizoaceae > Mesembryanthemum > Mesembryanthemum crystallinum. The sequence continues at coordinate 14,853 of BSSO01002576.1, forward strand.
ACTGCAGGGATTTGGTCCTTATGGAGCTGGTGGACACAGAGACATCCATCAACCTTCCATCCCTCATGATTCAACACATAGGGAAGGTTGTTCGAAGTGTGGGGAAATAGGCTCACTCTCCCCTATGGGTTCTTTCTCTCGAAAATTTTGGACTACTTTAATGTGTCCATGGATGATCATGGGGTGCCAAGGTGACTGATTATTTAGGGAAGCTACAACTTGAGGCTTGTGGCTTTATGAAGAAAGAGAGTGGAGATAAAGGCAAGGGTATAGCTACTGAGGGGGAACAGACTCCAAGAACAGGTCCAGGTGTCAAAGGCAGTAAAAGGGCACAACCTGGTCCTAGCACTGCATCTGGAACTGGTCCACATTGGAAGGACAGAGAGCCTACCAATTCAGAGCTAATGATGGAGATCCAGAACCTCATTCAGTCTCATTGTATTATGATGGAAGCCTATGGAGAGACAATAACTCAGTATCAGGATATTGAGGCTTAGTACAGAGCTGAAAGGAAGAGGAATGAGGACCACATGCACTTAATTGATGCTGCTCTTGCAAAACTATTTGAGTTGCTAAAGGACAGCATTGAAGAAACTGTGGTTGAAGAGCATGAAGGGGACTATGCTGCTGACCCTGCTACTCCTGTTGATGCTCCTGCTGCTGACCCCCCTGCCTAGCCATGATTCTAGCTCCCTACCAAGCCTAGATTTACCCCCACCCCCTTTGAAGCTTGAGACAAATTTATTTATTATTTTTTTTCGTGTTCGTTGGCCTGTGTTTTTCAACAATTTCCAGTTATTTTGCTTTGGTTTAACTGTGATTGTGGCTGGTTTTTATTTGCTTTGTTATGTGTGGATGGCTAATATCACTTAATTTATGGACTTGAGCTACTACTTGATTGGTGCCTACCATAGTTCACACACTTAAGCCCTTGGTGGCGATGAGTGTGACACTATCAATATTCTGGAATATGTGCCTTATTTGAGTCATGATGGTTATTTTTTATGCTGCCACAAGGGGGAAACAATGTGATGTGTGCATTTAGATTGCATATTTGTGTTTGACTTTTCTCAAAGCTTTCCACGTTCACCATGGACGGGTAGCATACTTGTTCTAATCTCTAGTTTTGGTGATGAAAGTTGGCTGGTTATGGTCCTATGTGCTTGCTTCTAGAAATCCTGGTTGAAAGTCTCTCATATTCAGTGGATGTAAGTAAGTTTTGGTTTCTTTTGGTTTCTATAGATGAAAATTACAGCAAGTCAGGTGACTCTGATTCTCAGGGGGAGCTGTTCATGAGAAATAGTTTCGCAGCATGAGGTAGTGTTTTTGCAATCTCAGGTTGGTTGATTTTGAGTAAAAAAACACACATGATGTCATCATCAAAAGGGGGAATTTGTTAGGTTATTAGTTTTGATGATAACAAACAAGTGAGCTTAATTGTGCTAATGAATTGCAAGTTGTTTGAGTGTTGTTTGAAGGTTAATCAAGATGTTGATAATTGTACCTTGATTCTTATTGAAGATCAAGAAGAACAAGAAGTCTTTGATAGTTGGGCTTTTAATTATGTATCTTTACATTTCTTATGAGTGCTTATTGTGCTTAGGGTAGATAAGAATTGGATGTGATTGAGTATGGATAAATAGCATGAGTTGAGCTCTGTGTTAGTGGAACAGTTCCAGGTAAAAAGTTGTCCACCCAGCAACATCACTGCATGTATGTTGCAATGTATGTTGCAAAAATAATTATATGTAACTATTCTCGATTATCTTTGGGTAATCTTCTGGAGAATATTTAGATATAATTAGTCAAGATATTATATGAGATAAAATCAGTCAATGGGTTTTTGAAAATAATATTCAGCCTTGGGCTCCAAGTGTTTTCCTAGAACACAAACTTTCCTTGTTACTAAAAGATAGAATTTACATATCTTTTATGAGTTGGAAATTATTATCTTTAGGGAAGTTGTTATTGACTGAATTTCCATGGGGTATATTCTGAATTTATCTCATATCCTACTTCCTAAATAGTTGGCATATTTTACGACAATTATCTTTAAGAGTTCTAGTTTACATAAAAAACTATTATATATCTAGACACTATTTTGGAAGTTCACTTGATTAAGGAAACTTGCTTATACTCGCTAATATATTTGGATGAGCATCAAGCCAATTTTGTATGCGCTTACACAGAGAATTAATCCATACTTGAAAATTGTGATTTGAGTCTTCCTTTGCGCAAAATAGCACGTAGGATTACTTTGTAATTCTTATTAGCGGGAAACACAAATTGTTCTATTGCTTCAAGTAGAGTTGCTTGAAGGGGTGATACAAGTTAGGGTTAACTTGTATGGGTGTTAGGTCTTGAGTGAGATCTAAGAGTGATTCGTTATAATCAGTGTACTGCTTAACAAAATAAGTAGTATTGGCAAAATCCCTACGGGGTGGTGGTTTCTACTCTCCGTGGTTTGAGAGGTTTTCCACGCTAAATCTTGTGTTGATTATTGGATTTTTTGTTTCCTGTTTGAGTGGAACAGTTCCATCAGAACTAATCCACAGTGTGTTCAAATTCGAAAAAGGTTAAATNGTTTATGTAATATTTTTAATTAAGTTCATGTAATATTTTTAATTTAGTTTACATATCGTTTTTAATTGAGGTTATGTAATGTTTTAAATTTACTTCATGTAATGTAACTCATTTGGTTTATGAAATATTTTTAATTAAGTTTATGTTTTAAATTAATGATTTTTTTTTTCACATTCAAATTTTGTATGATTCTAAAAATGAATTATTTTTCTGATCAAGGTGGGATTGTATACATTTGATCAAAAAATTTTCTATCGTGTTTTGTTTTTGATTTGACATATCAACTTTTTCAATATTTATTATTGAGCTGACATATCAATGAAAAAGATAGCGATATATTTGTCCAATGAACATAAATGTAACACTTTAACTATTTGAAATTTTTCAGAATTGAATTATTGTTCTCATAAAAGCATGGGTTTACTGATCCTCTATAATTATTAGTAGATTTTTAGATATCTTTTACAGTTGAATTGACAAGTCGAATTTATTTGTAAAATTGATTTGTGTGCTGTGTTTCAATCTCTATTTAAGTCTTATCTTTGAAACATAATATGCACACCAACATTCAACTACTTCTACTTCTACTTCTTCTTTACTTATTTGAAAATGTCTGACTCTACAAACTCTTCAAGTGAAGAAGACGAAATGTTTGAAAATTATGTGAAACATGTTATGGAAAAAGAGGAGAAAATAAGGCAAAGTCGTCAACAAAATGAGGCGTTTTTGCGTTCCCTTATTCTACAAATAACATAATCAATTCAGCCACCCAGACGTCAAAGAAATACGGTCCACAGAGATCGAGCAGGTGCAAGTAAGCGCTTATTCAAAGATTACTTTGTTGAACATCAAATTTACGATGACAAACATTTCGATGTAGGTTTCGCATGAGACAACATGTTTTTTGCCGTATCATGGAGGCACTCAGTGCTTATGATTTCTATTTTGAATAGAAGCGTGATGCATGTGGTAAGTTTGGCCACTCCACTGAAGCTAATGCATAGTGTAACACACCGGAATTCGGGACTCATTTAATCAGAGTTTAGCAACAGCGGTCGTCCCAAATTCAAGTGCATTACCGCCGTATACAATATATATGTGCCTTAATCATCTCATAAACATTCATACACAAATATACTATACACAAGGCTGATTAATAAGGTGTTAACAATAAACAGAGTAATTAACTAAAGTACTTATATTATATTAAACTTCTAAGTTGTAGTAGAGTAATATTATTATTACATATTATAACTGTCTTTAACTAGATAGATAAACTCGTATTATTGTACTATACGTCCTTTCCTTGCTGGCACACACCCCTGCTTCCCGATCATGCATCTGTAGTGTTTTAAAACAGAAAGAAAACAGAGAAAATAGAAAAGTCAGCTTATGCTGAGTAATCTCACTCCACCGTGTAAAAATAAGGAAAACATAATAGATTTTACTTTTCA
>BSSO01002577.1:0-18886 GCA_030267885.1 Mesembryanthemum crystallinum
AGCCCTTATTATGTTTCTTTATCTAAAATCATTTTAATCCTCCAAAAAATCCTTTTACTCCCAATTTTCTTGAGGAGAAGGAGAAAAAAAAGGTAATTAATGAGCTTTTTTGGGGGATTATAGTGATTTAAGGTAAATAAATCTAATAAGAAACATAAGAAAAATGTATTTTAATACCAAAAAACATCATAAATGATTTCTTAAATTATTTTTGGGCTTATATGCGCTTTTGGTCTATTAAAAATACTCATTTAGTACTGAAGTTTTTTAAAATACCCAAGTGGCGAAAGGTGGTTATAAAAAATACTCATTTGGTAATTCCGCGTAAAAAGTACTAGAACTATTATACTCCCTCCGTTCTCAAATAAAAGTGACGCTTGGTTTTCCGTAACTCACATGTATGTTGTGAGTTGCGGAAAACCAAGCGTCATTTTTATTTAAAAACGGAGGTAGTAGTTAGTAGTACTCGTATCTATTATAACAGCTAAATTTGTGGAACAGACCCTAAGTATTTCAGCCACGAGATAAGTGGAGTTCTAGCTTTTTTGAGTGTTTTTTTTTTAGTTGGATGTTGAGGAGCGTTTGGGATCCGTTTAGAGGAGAGCTCATTGTTTTTGTTGGATAGTGGACTGATATTTGTCCGCAGCCGTTGGATGTGGGCCCATTCCATTGATGATGCAAAGTTACCGCTTTATTTTGCTGTGGCTTTTTTTTTTTTTGGCTAATTGCTGTATTAAACTCATCCAAAATTCAATTCAGCTTAACTTAATCCTGTATATTCTCAATCAGAAAAAAAAAAAAGAAGAAAAAACTGCATATTCAATATTGTTTAGTTCATTTAATTCAACAATTATGAGTTTAATATGTTTAAGTTGAAAAGAAGTTATTCTAAATAAAAGATTGTTGGTTTTCGAGTTAATGTTGAAATGATCGAACTAAAAAGCACTAATAAAATGTAAACTAATAATGGTCTTATCTTAACCACTAAGCCAACTACTCATTAATAGATTTTGACTTAATATAATTAAGTATAGCTTGTATAGGTATATGATATATCAAGTCATATGTACAATTTCTCCACTTTCTCAATGTATGAATAATTGAATACGTATAATATATTATTGTACTACTATTGTGCATCATACGAAATCAAAGGAAAAAAAAAAATACAAATACAAATGGCATACACAATTTTGCAATCTTTGTATGATGATTGATTGAGTTCATAAATGATATAGGTTATATTTGCTAAATAATTTTTTGAAGAGACATAACAAATTGAGGAGATGATAGTAGTGGATTGATATATCAATATGCTAATTTGGGTTTCAATTAAAAGAGGGATTTGGAACATTAGATTTATCTTTAGTTTTAAAAAGCTACTCATAGGAGCATGTCAGATTAAGCCATTGACAATATATCGTACTTGCAGTTTAGTTATCAGTCATCAATTTTATCTTTAAAATTTTCTCAATTATAAGTGCAAATACAATCTCTTTTGGGGACTTAATTATACTACTCCACATTGTACTTATTCAAGATGGAAATTGAATTTCCTTACTAATTATATGTGAACCGAGAGAGTACCATGTACATAGATATGAGTTAGTATGGGTTGTGTTTATTTCGGGTGAAATGAATGGAGCTAAAATGATTAACTTTTTTTTTCCCAATAATCTGAGTTAATTTGAACCTAAATTTAAGTGAAACTAATACATCATAAGTGAGATTCCAACATAAAATCAATAAGTATATTACGTGGAGTAATTCACTTGACTATTTATTTATTTTATTTATTTTTTGAACAGGCAAGAAAATCACCCCACTTTTAAGGGTAATAAGACTTAAATCTCAATCATCGTTGGGGATGAGTGGGGAGTGCGCTATTCAGCCATGCTCGTTAGTCGTTACACACTTGACTATGACGTAGTTCAAGATCACTTCTTTTATAAATCTGAGATAACCTACTATCATATTTAGAAAATTTTAATAGTCACTTGACAGAATCCCTTGCTTGAAAATTGTTAAAATCGACATACAGTTATGAGTTTGAGCCGCAACTGGTAATTAGGAAGGGGATAGCGTTGCAGAAGAATCCAAAAACCAAGATCAAAAGGTTTTAGCATTTAGCACCCATTTTCAAAATTATACTATGTGCCACCCGTCGATCTCTCCGTGAACATCACGTGAGAGGGCGTGTTTCTCACTCTTTCCCACCCTCTTCTTCTCCATATAGCCTTTTGCATGGCTGCCACCAGGATAATATATATGCACCCATTTACTTAAACATTACCAGATTCTGTATTTTCTTTTTTCTTTTTTCTATTTCCTAGTATATTTATTTGGTCCTTTGAATATGATAGTATGTAAATTCATCATTGAGTTAACATCTTGGGAGTACCCTGCCCTAATTGTTGGAGCTTTAAGCACAAAATATGAATCGATGATTTGTGCAAAAGGACGATCGCGTGAGAGGATTTATTAAGAATATAAAGGGCACCTTCTAATGTACGGTCTCGGATATTTTATTAATAAATTCATACAGATACTTCAGGATACTTAAACCTGTAATTTGGTGTATAAGTTAAACCTTGTTTATCAGTGGACCAAACACCTCTTAGGTACTAGATAAAGAAGTTTACACCACCAAAACAACTCCGTTTTCCGAACTATTTCCATATTCGCAAAATCTTACATAAATTTCCATCTGATATTAAGGATAAAGTTATGACACAATTTTTCTAAATCACTCCTTAAGAACCACTACTTAGCTCGTACGATAATCAAAGTGCATGTAAAACCTACTCTCCTTTTCATAAAAAACTATACTAATCAAGCAGCTTATTGGGGGTATTTTCCCCTAAATTTCATGCATACCTTCCCAGTTCCCACTGAAACTTGAGCGTTACATAAGGAAAATTAGGCAACGAGAAAACGTGGAAAAGTGAAGGCACACAACAAAAAACACACCGCTTTAGGCATTACCATCCAAAAACTCTCACTCTTGTTTTTAGTTCCTGATCCACTGCGCTCTACTGCCTCCCTTGCATGTCTTTAAAACGCGGCACGCCGTTCATGCTTCCACCTTCCCTTATCCCCACACTCTCACTCTTTCTCTCTCCTACCTATTTATAAACCCCCTCATCTCCTCACAAACAAAAAATACAACACCAAGTTCATAGTTTTCGTTATCCAAAAAAAAAAAAAAAAAAAGTTCATAGTTTAATTTCTCTCTCATCACTTTGTTCATATCACCTCACTAGCTTCCTTCCAATGATGAACAAACAAACCATTGTCTCTCTCCTCCTAATCCTCACACTCTTTGTAATCACCACAACAAGGGTAAATGGCCAAAGGGGGAGAATGGTGGGAACAAGGAAAGAAATCAAAGATGTCAAGACCAACAAGGAAGTTCAAGACCTAGGGAAATTCTCAGTTGAGCAGTACAACAACAACCTCCTAGCCACGGCCCCTAGCAGCCACGATGGCAGTAGTGGCCGAGGCGGCGCCAACGGGCGTTTGGTGTTTTTAGAGGTGGTGGAGGCGGAAAGACAGGTGGTGGCTGGGCTTAAGTACTACCTCAAGGTGGCGGCCATGCAAGATGGGCTAAGTAGGACTTTTGATGCTGTGGTGGTTGTTAAGCCTTGGGTTAAGTCCAAGAAGTTGCTCAACTTTGACCCTGCTCCTTCTCCTAGCTTATAACTAGAAGAGTGGAAAGGAACTTAAGTTGCTTGGTGTCAATATTGGTTTTTAGTTGAAATCTTCCCTTCCTTTGGTTAAGCTAATCTGATCTTGTGCTAATCTGATCTCTTTAGTGAGATCCTTGTACAATTATATGTTGTACAAGAAAATTAGAGCATGTGTAAAATTGATAATAAAATTGTTCCTTTCATCCAAAACATCTTTCGTTTCTCAAAGTTGCATGAGACCTCAAAGGCCTTTCACATCAGCTTCTTACATTTTTTTGAACCCTTAATCTGGTATACAACTTGTAGCTGGAGGAGTCCATCTCATCTACTGTACATTAGGTTGAACAAAATTGCCCAACATTATTTTCTATAGTAGGTCATTTTTTTGGTTAACATCACCATCATTAAGAAGCTTTTCTAAACGCATGCACCAAGTATTCGATTTTGTTCACATTGAGAAGTTTCAATTTCTAACTAAGGGAATACCTAAAGTTGATTGGTATTTTTGAGTTATTGGAAGTTATTTTTAAAGGAACTGAAACCTCTACTACCTAAACTTGATTAGTTGAGTACAAGTACAAATTTATAGAACTTAAAAGCTTAAGCAAGTAGCATCGTGTTTGATTTCTGACACATGCTAACAAATTAGATGTGTCAATTTCTGCACACCGATCGTACTGGTGAATATGCGAGTGTCCGTCCATGCGTCAAAGTTTTTCAGGAAATGTACATGCATTTTTACAAGTCAATCAAAAGACCATTATGATTGTGTTTGGAAGTTGGAACTCTGAATTTTAGTTGCCGTAGAAAAATCATCTATACCCAAAACAATGATACTCTTGAATTTTTGATGTTAAAAAAAAAGAGGAAGAAATTGGAAAGTCAAATGATAAAATAGTAGGCATCGTTATTGTTAAAGACTGATCAAATGCAATGGGTTGAATTATCCCAAATTCACAATATTTTCTTTCATTCTCATAGTTACTAATCTAGGCTCCCAAAATGAAAATTTGGACAATCTAGGTAAGATTTTACTTTGGGAGAGTGTCTATCTTCAGATTAGAGGATTTCTATGCTTTTCCTCGAACAAACTGGTACTAACAAATTAAAGTTTTCCAACTTCTTGTTTAAGCTAAGCAACTTGGTAAAGGCAGGTAAATGCATATGTATTTCGCATCATTATGTTCTTACTCGAGCTATCTTTTACTCATTTTTACGTAGTGGTTCTGTGTTTTCTCAAGTTAATTTGATTTGGCATATTCCTTCATTTTCTTTCTCATCATTGGCATATTCCTTCCAGCTGTGGAAGTTTGTGCTTTCTCACGTATGTTCACTGCAGAAATCATTGTTCCCTTCCCCCATCAGCTCTTGCCTCTCTCTTCTCAATCTCTCATTTTCTCAGTGTGTGGTCATAGTTCGAACAGACAACTACCAAATTCTCACTCCTGCCCTCCCCTAATGCTCTCCATATTAATATAGATAGGGTTTTTCCCTATCAGGTGGGTTCCACACCTTTTATCACCTCTATCGGAATATTAATACTCAGAACAAGATAAAGAAAAATTCATAAAAAAGAAATTACTCCCGTTCTGAGTATTATTAATATCACGATAGAGGTAATAAAAAGTGTGAAACCCACCTGATATGGCGAAACTTCATCCAAATCTGATATGGATGTAGCATTATCAGATATGAATGCAGCATTACTCTCCCCCACCCGTCTCTCTCCCCTCACTCCCTCCCCTCTCCTTGCTCTCTCAAGGTGGAGATCACTTCTAGTCACTACAACAAAACAGCCTACCAAATCCTAACTCCTGCCCTGATCTTTTCTCTATCCTCCGTCTCCCTCTCTCAGTCGCCCCCCTCCCCCACTCCTTGTTCTTGCCAACGTACATCTAGCCTTGTCGCCTATGAAACCCTTGGTCTAACCACCTTATGTTGAGCGTCTTAGGGTGCAAGATAGCAAACCCCTCTCAACAAACCCCAAGGTAATCAATCGACCAGAACAAAGAAAAAGAAAATAACCTTTCGTCAGACGAAGCATATGCTTGGGCAAGAAGGTTTTGCTCGTCATTGAAGTTCGTCTTATCTGTTTCTGGAGGCTTAAAGGGCGACTGAAGGTCTTCGGAGGACGATCTTTGCTTCTGAGTTTGAGGGCATCACCTTTAGCATCACACAGATGTCAGTTTCGTTTGGGATATTGAAATAATTCTTATTACCTTCATTGCTGAATACTATTCAACAAGAATACATTCACTTCAACTCTGTCGGTGGATCAACATCATCTGTTTTTCTTCATTTGCAAGTCTCAACACCATAATCGTTCCTCAAGTGGAAAGACCAAAGAAAGTCCATCAGTCAAGTAGAGAGAGAGGGCCAGAATAAAAAGCACAAATAAAGAAGGAAGTTCACCTTCCCCCCAATATTCCCATTACCCATTCAGTGCAAAGCAAAATTACCTGAGTATTGAATCCTCAATGACTCCAGCATTTAATACCTATTAACACAATAATAATCAGCACAACCAACCATTCTCATCTCTCATAACCTTAAACCTATGATGCTCTTCGGATATATCTACAACGCTGTTATGTTTCTTCTATCTGTCATAAGGGCATTCTAAATCGTTCTCGGTTACTGTGAATGGCTGAGGATGCTGGCCAGCGCAGTATAAATTCCACATTTTGTAAAAGGCTCGCTCAAGGTTTACCACCTGCACAATACAGTAGAATATAAGAAAGAATTAGCAAGTTGCTTTTTCATGAATCCCAGCACTCCGGCATAATAGAAAGGAATCTCAGAACTCAGAACAACTGTCCTAATTTCTAGTTACTTGAGTTACTCAAATTGGTAGCCTCATGTACCCACTAATATCACATGGAGCAATAATTTGACAGCTCCTCTAAATAACCTATTATCATGGGTTCTTTTAAACTCTTCATGATATTTGTGGACAACCACTAGGGCAGTTATTCTGAAACAGAGTACTAGAGAAGCAAAGAGACTAGTAACACTAGCAACTAGAGCCAGAGCACATAATCATTGGCTCAAGTATCAGATAAACTGATGTACATGAAAACTGTTTAAAAGGGCCGAAAACTTAAATAATACAATCCGAAGACTACAAAGTATAGTAGGTAGGCAAATGAGTAACAACAAATTCTACGACTACCAAGTTCAATATGACAACAGAAAGTGGAATATGAGAGTAACTATGATCATTTCATAAGAGCACAAGAATATTTTGGATTGTTAACTCCCAGCGCAATTATTGGTTTCAATCATTGAAAGGACATCAATTATTGTGCTAACTATTGGAACTTAAGAATCATCGGAAAAAGCAGACATGTACTCACCCAACGGGCTGTGTCAAACAGAGGACAAGTCAAGCGAGCAGCCTTCAGTCGATTGGTAAGATCACGAAGCTTTGGCCTATTTAATGCCAGAGACACCGCCCTCTCTTCATATTCTTTCAGGCTTCAGATATCATTAATTGCAACAGCAAAAAGAGGAGTCAGCAACCACACTATCATATAAGCACAGGAATAGCATTCATATAACATGTGAATCACCACCAAAAGATGTTAAAGAACAGGATAAAACTGGAAATTTCGATGAAACCAAAACAATTTCCCACTGCAGACCACAACACAGAAGTGATGGTGCACACAGCATACGGTAGGAATGGGATCAGTAGCCAATTCTCTTTCCTCTTTTAGAGGTGGCATTTTCCCCCCTTGGTGGTGGGTTCTGGGAGGGTATGGATTGGGATTTGAAATACTAGTCCTCAGCAATAGAAGTTACAATTCGAGCAGACGGACAATCAAAAGCACAGACTGTTGGATTCAATTTTCAATTTTGAGCAGGCCCACTATTGTGGAAGGGTTGTACAAATATGATCTTTAGGCTAAATGGGACAAATTTAAACCCCCCTTCATACGTCAATTCTTACCTTTCATCTAGATTTATTTTATATTGGAAATTAATATCTTAAATGCCAAGAAAAAGTTCAACTGTTTCTATCAAAAGCAAATAAGATAGATAACGAAGGGGAAATGGGATATGGTATGTGAAATGAAAAATCAAGTCCCAGCTCAGTCACTAGAAAATCAAAAAAGTCCACTAAGAAGATGAAAACAAAGCCAGAAGAGAAAGAGAACAAGTCCTGCATCAAGTGAGTACCTGTTAACCACCATTTCCTCTCCAACACCAGTTGCCAAACACAGTGAACCAGCAACCCTGCTGGCCATTTTCTCAAGGGGTAGAGTCAACATTGGCAAACCAGCCCACAGAACATCTGTGCCAGTTGTGTGCCCATTGCATAATGGTCTATTAAAGAAGTACAACGAATTAGTAACAAGGTAACTCAATCCACTGAGACAAGCATACTGAAAAGCAAATATAAAGCAAGTTCTGATGTAATTACGTGTCAAGACAGAGGTCCGCCAAAGCACTGCGTCTAATGTGCTCGCCTTTCATGGCAACATCAGTAAAAATAATTTGGTCTGGTTGCACCCCTCTTGCAGCAGCATCTGGAAATGACACAAGGAGAGATCACATGTAGTTGTCAAAAGCCAGCAATATTAAGAGTTAAAAAGGCAACAAATGCAGTAGAAACCAACGCTTACATGCCCGAAGCCTACTCTCTCCTGCAGCTGGAAATCTCAAAAGCCAGAGGGCACTGTTTGGAACACGCTTGAGAATATTACACCTGAACAGCAAAAAACAAAGTTACATGAACTGACATTACGTCACAAGATCATAAAAATGTGTGAACTAGCATCAACATGCATGTTGATGTACATGCCTCCCATAATATATAACATACCAAGTGTCAAAAATATCAGGATCAATCTTGTACAGCTGATTAAAGCAACCAAAGATGAATTTATCCTCAGGTAGTCCATAGTCCGATCGCTTAGGCAGGCAGCTCGAGTCCAGTACCTCACGATTTTTCTAAAAATAAGAACCCACCTTCACATTAGCAAAAATTAAAACAAGGCAATAACTGCAGCCTTCTGTTAATACCAGACTAAACACAAACCTGCTTATAATCACTAACGAAGTAACAGTTAGGAACATGAACTAACTTCTCCGAGTAAAGGTGCGACAGACGTCTAGGAGAGACAAACTGCAATTGGAAAGACAAAGTTAATATAAAATGAAGGAACATTGAAGTCCTATAGAGATGGATATGTAGACTTCTTTTTCCAAACCTCATCTGTCACCAGATATTGTATGTAAGAAGCACCCATGGTTCCGGGGAATCCCATATACGAGACCTGAATTGGAGCAGGCTGCATTGCAAATATTTCATTTCTTGCACCCTGCAGTATCAAGATATGAAATAACATCATCAACAAAAGTTCCCATGGGTTTAGTCTAGTAAGAACCACATACTCGAAGCAAGACAAATACAAAACCAAACTAAGCTAAAAATCTAGCTTTTCCTTGCAGCCCCTACCTGTCACCTGAGATCACTTATAGAGCTTCATCCTTCATATTACTCAGGAAATAGAACAATAACTAGCCAAAATACAAAATTTTATCCGACTTCTTGAGTTCTTCCCCTTCAAACATTTTTTCTTCCAAATTAAGTTTTTGCTAATGCCTCTTCTTTCCTTGACAAAGAGAGAAAGTAAATACTACGACACTAGCTATTCCTTTTCAGTATTATCATTCTGGTGAAATTATTAGCACCGCACCAGCTGGAATATTCATAGATCGAACCTAGTTGCCAATTATTGACAATGCAGTGTTTTCCAAATTGTGAGGCTTCCAAATATTTAATTTATCATATAGACAGCTCTTGCTAGGGCCACTGACCGTCTGAGGAGTGAGGAAAGCCACATACTGGCAATCCAGCTACCCTAGTGCCAAAAGGTTCCAGAAAAAGGAGAAAATGACAAGGGAAAATATGCATAAATACGATCCAAAAACAAGTGAATAAATCAAAGATATCCAAAACCAGAAAGGTCTTTGGAATATATTAAAGCACCAAAACCAGATATTAGAGACAACAGCTATTGAAACATCAAATTCCAAATGTCAATAACATGGTACCTTTGTGTACCCATTAAGGTTGACAAGGATTTGAATTTTGTCCTCATTAATTAGTCTTGCTATTGCATCAGAAGACATGGATGACACATCCACGAAATGTTCCGCTTCAGACTGAGTACGCAATCTCCATTCTGAGCCATCACTTGGACTCAAAGCATAACAGAATACCTGTTCCATGAAACATTCATAGAACAGATTAATACTTGTAAACAGATATCAAGAGATGCAATAGATGCCAAAAGCATACCTCAATGTTTTTTCTGTTGTGCATACCAAAGACTGAACCCATAAGATGCGATAAGGGATGGTTACCAAAATCACTGCTAACATATCTGTAGCCCAAAGCAAGTTTTGTCAGACAATTAGACAAATCTCAAAAAAAGGCAAGACAACAGAAAGGGAAACAAACTTACCCAACCCTCAATCGCCTGCTCCCACCATCAGCCTTTACACGCAATGCAGGAGGATAGCTGAAGGGAGGAAGGGCATATCGAGCCGCGACCAGAGAACAGTGTTCAGCATATTTACGACTACAACAAAAGTAGAGGCATCAATGAATTTATTCATTTACTTTTAGTTGCCATAAGATCCACAAAATATGAAAATAGAATACTCACCTAATTTCAAGTGCAAGCATTGCATCAAGAGGGTAGGCAAATGCATGGAAAGGCTGCACACTTGGGACAACAGACGGCATCTACAAAAGCAAGAGAGAGCCACAATCAGTAAAGTGAGACCCAAGTCCCAAAGGGTAGAACGGTATAACAAAATAACCCAAACAAATAGTAATAAGCTAATGATGATAATGATCGAAATGCAAGGTGAACAGAACAAACAACCTGTATTTGCCGCCTCAGTATGCATTCAACTTCAGCGAGCATGTGAGCTCTATCCTCCCAGTCACATACACACTGCAAAATGCATAGAGTCCATGATAAAATGCAACAAACAGGATCTAAAGTATGAGTTTCAAGTTTTAACTAACAAATGCTCCAGAGACACTAGAAAACTTGAATAATATACCTAGTTTGAGATACAACTAAAGGAAGCTTAGCTAGAAGCTATGAACGTTCATAGTGTAAGTTACATGAGCAAATTGCATACATCCACCCCTCTTTAAACCCCCTAGGTGCAAGCCTTATGAAAGGGATTGGTGTAAGAGTATGTCAATGGAAACAAGGAAAAGGAGGGAAGAAAACAGCAACAACTTAAATATCAAAAGGATTCACAAACCGCATCACAAAAGACGCCGACTTTTAAAATCTAAGCTATTACATTGTAATACAATTAAGATATATCCAACCAACATGATTCTAGTGAAATTATCCCCAAAGTTGAAACCAGTTAACAGAACTTGAGTACAAGCACTTTACCTGTAGAGTGTGAAGAAGATTACATGTGGCCTCTGGGAAGTCAGACCGTAACATTAATGCATGCTTGTAGCTTTTTACAGCTGCTTCAACATGGCCACTGTCAAAACACACGAGCCCATTAATACAGGAACTCAACAAACGCGATTCAACACAATATCAAGCATCTGAATACTACATAGTTCTCTTCCAGTAGTGAAGGTGAAAGAATGAATAACCTGTCTTTATAAGCTGAAGCAAGATTTGCATGGGCTTCAGCCATAGTAGGACGAACATTGATTGCACTTATGTAGTCTTGGATAGCATCATTAACCCTACCAATCTCCTTGTATGTATTCCCTCTATTGAGAAAAGCATCGGCTGCCATTGGATCAATCCGAAGAACTTCCGCATAGCAAGATATAGCATCTGCATAGTTACCCTGTGCAATAAACAAAACAAAGAATAAGACATGTAACAAAAACTAAGCAACTTCAAAAATTAAAAGTAAACAGTCATCTTCCAAAAGAATAATTAAGTAGTACTAAACATAGATGTTGACAGTTGGACCCTTCTATAAGTGACAAAAGAATTATGCTACCTGCTGCTTGTAAATTATTGCCAGGTTATTGTAAGGCGCAGACAATCCAGTGGTAACAGTAAGCGTGGCCTTATAATATTGTGAAGCAGTACCACTCATATTCCTACATAACCAAAAAGAATTCCCTCAGGGACAGAATATTAGATGCGAACATATTGACGACAAAATTGATAAATTATCAAAGCAAAAGCACAGAAAAAGTCGGTGAAGAACTCTTACCATTCCATATATATGTTCCCAAGATTAGTCAATGCTTGCGGGTGGTTAGGTTGGAGAGACAGACATTGCTGTGCAGAGCAACAAATGAATTTAGTTTCACAAGCCATTAGTCTAATACGAGAAGGAACATGTACATAAAAGACACAATATGCACATACACGATAGTAATGCATTGCTTCATCAACTCGACCAGCATCCTTCAACGCATTACCCTTGGACATTGAAACAAGAAACCTCAGATTATGTACCAAGTTGAAATGTTATCTGTAAACTGTGAGCATCACATCAATAAATTCCAAAAGAACACAGGTTTCAAGGCCAAACCAAGTTATTGTATGCTTCTAAGAATGCAGGATCACGGGCAATGGCTTTTTCATAATGGAGAATTGCCATATCCAGCTGTCCCTGTTCGTAGTATATACTTGCCAGGCTTGCTGCAAAGTTAAACGTTTGATTACAACAATAGCAACTAGGGAAATAAATGAAAATGAATACTGACAAGTTCACATAAATTGAAGGTGATCAAGCCTTCTTATATAATACCAGCTACACATGCAACAACAATGCATACAAAGGAAACCACATACACAAAGAAAACAAAAGTTAATAGCAGAGCACAAAGAGAAACAGCTTCCATAGGTGATCAAGCGAGCCTCCTTTCTATATCACATTTATTGAAAGGTGCATAATGGCATCACAGATTCACAACGCAGTGCACCCTATCCAAAGCACACTGCAAGGATACTACCCAGAAAGAAAACTAATATTCTCTTAGTTTATCTTTTTCTTATTCTTCCACAAGTATCATCAAGAACAAAACATAGTTGTCAATCTCTCACAATGTCATAGCACCAAATACCATATTATTTGTATTTCCTTTTAATTCAATTTTGACTGCACTGGCCCAAAACCAACAATATCATCACATTTGGGACTTTAAGCAAATTAACACAATCATATACTTCAGAATTACATTCTAATATGCCACAGCTAGAACTTGAAGTGCATCTGTAAAGAAACACTAACAGAATGGCACCCTCACCGTAAGCTATAGCATAGTCTGGTCGGACCTGCATGACGCGCTGATAACATAATACTGCTTCTTGAGGCATTCCCAGAGCCTGTAAGATGTCAGAGCCACAGTAAGATATATAGATAACCAGAAAAGCAAACCTTTTGCTTCCTCTATCTTTTGGGAAGGGAGTATTTTACCCCAACAATCTACAGTTTGTAATCCATTTGGTGACTGCATACCTTGTAAACATTTCCTAAGTTCAAATAGGCATCTGTACATGTAGGTTTGTGCTTGATTGCTTCCTGGTGTACAAGTAGAAAAGAAAATTGATTTAGACAAACGTCTGACTACTAAATATGTCTATAAATCTCAAAGTACATACTGATTGTCAGTTTATCACAGAAATCAACACGACATTGATGAATACCTTGTAACACTGAAGAGCATTATTATAGTCTCCTGTCTCCATGAAAAGACCAGCAAGATTGGACCAAGCAATCGGGAGAGTAGGCTGGATGCGAAGAGCCTCGACATAACAATTGTATGCCTACACAAAATGTATATACTGAGTATTATGAAAAACAAAAAGAAAATGGCAATAAACATGGATGCAGTAAAATTCCCTCCCTCCCTCTCTCCCCCCTCTCTCTCTGTTCACAGGGGGAAAAGCGAGAGGGGGGTGTTAAGAGGTAGCCACTGCAAAAAAATTTATAAGCATTTGGATTGGTTCGGATCAATAATGAAGCACATGCACATTAAGTGGGCAAAATTGCTACATTGATGTCTAACCACAAAATTCTCATAATAAATATAATAAGACATTACAGCTTATGCAAGGAACTATCCCAGGTCAAACTCAAAATTCTCACCTCCTGCACTAAGCCTTGAGATTTCATCAAATTACCAAGGGTACACCGGGCGTCAATCTGCAAAATAGACAAAAAAATGTTTAATAACATGCCACACACTCCAGACTACACAAAGCTGTAAAGAAGGGGAAATATTTACCAGATGAGGATTCAATGCAAGAGCTTGCCGGCAGCATTGAGCTGCCTCATTGTGCCTTCCTTTCCGCATGTATGCATTTGCCAAATTTGACCACGCATCAGCAAAATTAGGTCGAAGCTGCAAAATAAATATTTAAATAAAACATTAGCCAGGCACAAGTATTTCTCACATACTCTTCAGGTTGGAGGAGAGGCAAGGATGAATGAGTGAAAAAACCAGCTGCATAAAGAATACAACCCACATAGTAAGAAATGTTCCCCACACAATATATTATTTACCTCAATCGCAGACAAGTAGTATTGAATTGCAAGATCAATATTCCCTTTCTCCTGCAAGAAGTGAAGAAGAAGTCAAGAACAGCACCTCCAAATGGAACAGCTTTAAATATGAAGCCAACACATTCGCAAAGATAATAAGTGACTGAAGAATACCTTCCATGCATTGGCCATGTTCCCATAACACTCAGCAAAATTACGATCAATTTGGAGAGCTTCTTCATTTTTTGAAATGCATGTATCAAAGTCATGCAACTAAAGCCAGCATAACAAGTCGTCAGCTAATATTCTCCAAGCAACCATACTAGGAAGAATCAGCCTATAAATTGAATGCAACTCTCAGGTGTACCCCTCCCCCCAACCCTAAGAAGAAAAAGAAAATAAATAAATAAAAAAAAAGACAGCAATTACCTGATAGTAAATCGCTCCCAACAATAGAAGATTATCAGTTCGGCAAGGATTTCTCTCATACAAACTGTTACTGAGCTCAAGAGCTTGCTTGTACTTCCCAGCTTTATACTTTTGGTGGGCAAGAGTCAGCAGTACATTGTCATCAACTACAGCACATAGAGCAAGCGTAAACTCAGCAACAACAAAGAAGAATTTTCAAAATATACTCAAGACCCCAAAAACATCTCATGATAATAAAATATGTAATTTGTGGTGGTTATATAGAACAAGAGTCGTGAAAGCAGCAGCACTATCACAAGATTATAAGAAAAATCAGGAAAAGAAAAGGCCTCACACCGTTCCCTTTCTCTGATCAACTCTTTCGAGTATTATATCATACAAACAGGTACAACATAGGGGGACAAGACGTCCTCCATCAAGAGTCACATTACAAGCTGGCCAAATTTCTTTGGCCCTTTCACTTATCAATACCACACCAAAATCAAATGTTTGCCTGCAATTAGGCTATGGATTACCTCCGCAAGATAAGCAAATAAATATGTGGGTATGTTTTGAAAGTCAACATTACAGTTGTTCTCCGTGATAGCTAGCGTTGCGAGTCAGGTGTGTCATGGACTAGTCATAGAATTGAAATTTGATTGCTAGCATGTCTAAAAGCCAAACAGTCATGATTTATGAGTTAGCAAAAAAAATGAACCACTACACTGTTTCACTATCAAAAAGTTTTCATTTCTATTTTGCACAATCATATGAAAGCATTTAACCAAAGAAATCCTTCGAATCTAAATCCTAATCGATTCAGGTGGAAATAACAGGCTGCCCTATGCACAACCAGGAGTCGCATAAAACAAGGCCGGATGACTATGAAAGTGAAAGCCCGGAGACACTTCATCCCTTTCAAGGCACATTGCATTTTTCTTGGATTCTCTATAATTAATGTTAATGTGCCAAAATGGTTCACTGCCGTGACAATTGTCAAAACACGCAGCCTTCATAATCTATATGGCAAACATCACATGCTATCATAATAACCCATGTTGATTGTCATGTAGCCATTAAACATAAGAGACACAACTTAACGCCAAAAAGAGAAGTTTTTCATTTACTTTTACATAGATTATGACAAGAGACAGTCAACACAGGGCATTATTTCGCTATTTGAAAACCTCATTGCATGATCCTTAACTGAATTCATTTCCTTCCCTTTAATTATTTGATGCTATTTGAAAAAAGTTATAGTACTCATGTTTACTATACTAGGTAATATTTTTATTGCAAATCAACAAATATCCTAAAATTGGCTATTTCAAAACCTAATTGTATGATCCTTAACTGAATTTATTTGCCTCCTTTATTTGATGCTATTTAGAAGAAGGTTATACTACTCATGTTTAGTGTTTACTAGGTAACATTTTTATTACCAATCAATAAATATCCTAAAACAATAAAAGATTCCGAATAAGAATCAGATTCGAACCTAAACGAAGAATTTTCTCCATTCCCTAATTTCAACAATAGACATATCAACAAATAGGGGTGTAAGTGAACTGATAAGCTTTGAAGCACTGAAACTTTCATGGAGGTAATAATCGCGTTTCAGAAACTTGGAAACTCAAGGAAACTTGGGGGAAACTTCTTATTCACTGGAAGAATATTTTTCCATTAACTGACCTCTGAAATCCTAAATTTCCATTTCTTTCTACTAATTTTTGTAAATATTGACTAAGTTAACTCTATAAGCTAATTTATGAATACTATTATTAATGATAATCAAGATAAGTTATGTTTCTAAGGAAACAATTAGTATTTTCTTCTACTTGTTTGCATTTCCGTGTTTCCTAGTTTTTTAAGGACTGACGTTTCCGCGTTTTCCGTTTCTCGTTTCCATTTCCTTGTTTCCATGCAACATAACTGATAAGTACGCAAACAACTCATGAACAAGCTTAGTGACATCTCATATTTTTTTCATGATAGATCAACAGCTTTGAAAAAACTTTTTAAGCTCCATTAATTCATATGATCTCGTGTATAAGTAAAACTCCTTTACATTAATGTGTCCACATTCCCCCTTTCCCAGCCGTCAGGCACAAAGGCTGATTAATTAGCCTTTACCACCTAACTTAGCCGACATTCATAATAATTACGTCTCCATGTGATTCAACTGGTCAACATTCTGCTCTTGGTAGTTCTTAGTAGATTAGGGTTACGTTTAAATCTAATTGAATACCTTCCCTCGCCTTATAT
The DNA here is from genome assembly GCA_030267885.1 of Mesembryanthemum crystallinum. NCBI lineage: Eukaryota > Viridiplantae > Streptophyta > Magnoliopsida > Caryophyllales > Aizoaceae > Mesembryanthemum > Mesembryanthemum crystallinum. The sequence continues at coordinate 16,875 of BSSO01002577.1, forward strand.
TGACTTTTAATCTTTTTAACTACCTTTTTCACTTCAATGTTTCTACAGATTAGCTAATGTCGTCAACAAGTGTTATCTATCCGACAGGAAACGAACAAAAATTAAACAAACAAAGACGATAAGGTTGAAACTCTTCGACTATAAGTTGTTTCCAAATTATAATGCACCAAATTTCACAATCCTTCATATAACAAACACCGATTATTGACAAAGCCAAGAACAGAATCATTAACACACCTTGGCGAGGGTCCAAAGATTGAGAGGCCTTGACATTCGAAACCGAAGACGAAGCCGGCTGCTGTTGCTCAGAAGTGAAAACAAAAGCCTCATTTCGATCGAGCGAAAACGAAACCCTAGCCGCTTGCAGCTGCTGCTGAATCTGAAACTGCTGCTGTTGTTGCTGCTGCTGCTGTTGCAGATTCTGCGGCTGCTGGTACTGCCGATGATCATTCTGCAGCAACAACATCGTTGCCTACCTTCGAAAAAAATATGTTCTCTCTCCGAAATCAATCAAAATTCACTCAATTTTGTCTTTTACTATTTCGCGTTCTCTCTCTCCAACACGCAACTTTTCAGCAGCGACGAAGAAGAGAGAGAAAATCAAGGTCACGCGTTAATGGCGGATCAACAAGAGATTTTTATCGATCATACGCCGCAAATTCTCCCTCTGATTGATTGATTGATTGACGAAGAAGAAGAAGAAGAAGAATCAAGAATCCCTCTCAATTTCTTCGTCTTTCGTCCCCACTCTCTTTCTCTCTCTAGAATTTCGTGGATTTTTCTCTCTCTCTCCAATTCTTCTGTTACCACTTACCAAATAATCACCGACCCAACCGGATATTTTTTCCCTAATATAAAAATACCGCGTGAGAATTAAGACGGAGGGGTATTTTGGTAAATTCAGGGGATTGTTAATTAGCGGCGTTTTGATTGGGTGATGGGATTGGGAGAGTCGTAGGTTAAGTAGGGTGGGGATGAGGCGTAGTTGATCACGGCACTGGCTTGTCGAATCGTTGGTTGACACGTGTAAGTGTGTGAATAATTACTGGACGTTAATAAAGAAGGACAACATAAATATTGGGGTTGGGGCGTGTTTTCTACGATGAGTGGTTGGGTTAGGTGCGTGTCATCACCAACACTTTGACGAGATTCCGGGCTGTGGTTTTGGTCATGCATCCGTCTCTATGAGACGACAACGTCTTGGACCAAACAAAAAAAAACAATTTTTTTTGTCAAATACTTCCTCATGTCCATTTTGTGAACCAATTTGTCTCTAATTAGACTAGTCTCAATAAATCCACCACTTAGTTCAACTTTAATAAGTGGATCTAGACCCAACCCACAAAACTTTATTATTCATACGTCTCATGTAAAATTCGATGAGATACGTCTCAAATAAGAATTTGCCTTTGCCAACAACTATATTTTAAAATCGATTATCTTGTGGGGTGATACATTTGGCTAGAATATGAACTAATTTTTATTGAAATCCGGAATTTACCCTCACGCCATTCTCAAATTTTTATTGAAATTCCGGGAAAAAAAAAATGGATATTAGAGTAGAGGACTTAAAACTAACAAAAGAGCAAGAAAATTATTTTTTATTTATTTTGAGAAAACATCGTTATCCTTGGTTTAACTGGGCCACGTAAGATGGGCCTGAAGGTAATTTCGGAATTTCACAAAAAATTTGGCCGGTCACCTTACAACAAAATCAATTTTAAAAGGTAGTTATTCGCGAAAAAAAATAAAAAAATAAAAAGACAGTTGTTCACAAATTGGCATGATAAAAGGTATCACCTTATAACAAAATCAATCTTAAAAGGTAATTGTTCATAAAGTGGGTAGCATAAAAATAGTACTGTGCTATAAAATATTGTGTATTTATATTAGAACTAGTTTGTACCCCGTGCGATGCACGGATTATAATTGTGATAAGTTGATTGTTGTAATATCATTATCACATTTTTCTTTTTCTTTCTTTTTTATGAGTTCATTTGTATGACATTTTT
>BSSO01002578.1:0-18884 GCA_030267885.1 Mesembryanthemum crystallinum
GAGTGATTGGAGAGAGAAAAAAGAGCTTTTTATTATATTTTTTAGATAGTGGAGGGTTAATTTAGGAATGATATGGGGGTTTATTTGGTTTGGAAAGGTAATGGTGGGACAAAAATTTTGGTAGTTTGGAAACGTAATAGTGGGACGGAGGGAGTATATGTTTATCTTGAATAAATTATCATAATATTTTAGTTTTCCATTGTATTAAGGCTTAGTTTACTTGATTTGAGAATTTTTTTTTTTATATATTTAAGGTTGATTTGATGCAATTTACATATAAGTTTCTATCGGTTGAATATCTTCATTAGGTATTGGAACTCCATTTTGAGTGAAAATTGAAAAAAATTATAATACTACTAATAAGTCTGTATCTGTTGAATAACAAATGAAAACCGAATACGAATATCCGCCAAGCTAATTCGAAAAATTGAATAAGACTATGTTCATTTCATCATTCTCATCATGCATTTAGTTAGGTTATTCAACTCACTTTACATCGCATATATTACTAATCATTTATATTTATTTCAGTTCAATTAAGGATGATTTAGTTCAAATAAACATGCTCTTATCATATCAAATCCACATCACATTTTTAATGATCCCGAAAAATCGGATCATATATCCTATTTTGCTCAACCTATTGAAAGAGTGACCTAATTCTTAAACATATCTAACTCACCCATGATCAAAAGATGGGTGTTCAAATGATACAAACTCTCACACCTCCACATTTGAGGTTGGGGGGTCAATTCTAATATTGAGGGTAAGCCCTCTCCTCACCACTGGATGTATTTTCCAACAGACCAACTTCCTTGCCACTATGCAATAAATCGCACATTACAATGTACTCCAACGACTTTTATGTAACATCCAAGTACCACAGCAGACGAATGTGGGGAGTATGGCTGGTTTATAAGTGTGCAAACCACTTATTAAGTCAACAAGAATTTTGAGTTCAAGTAGCCCTTTTTATGGAAAGCTGGTCATACGGTCCTTATTCAATCTAATTTGGAACTTCCTTCAAATACTATGCAATATTTAGAATTATCGATCTTTACTTGTCAAAATTTGGATAAAATCAATGAACTTTTTCTCGAAACAATCAAACAATAAATGTGGTTTTGTTATGGTAGTTTGAGATAATGTTTGTTCACCTAAATCTTTAGAAGGTTTATGCCCTAGGAAAGCCCATGCAGTGTAAAAAAGCATGGCTTAGAAAATTGGGGTGGAAAATCTTGTCTTGCCCATATAACCTTTCAGTTTAGACTATGGCAACAAAGTATTTTTTTTTTGAATAATGATCTTATTGCCAAAAAAAAAAAGAAAGAAAGAGATTTCTCATGCTTGGCGTGGAAGAAGATTTTCGATGCTAGATCCCTCTAGATAAGGGATTGAGATAGATAGTTGGCATCAGAAAGAATATCATTTTCTAGAGTGATAACTGCTGTTTCTGATGACCGTTTTTTTATATTTTTAATCTTGCTTTAGACAATCCTTCTAGTTGCTAACTTCATTAATTCTAATTTTTCATGGTATTCAAGGCACTTTAAAACTTACTTGCCTAAATCTATTGTGAATCATATTTGTGGCATCCATTTTGATGGGTGACTTGAAAGATGAAATTTGCTGGGGGCCAACGAGTAATGATATTTCTTCGACAAGTCAGCTACTTGGTTAGCCCACTTTGATAATTAGCCTTCACCGATAAATGGACATACTCTTGGATTTGGTCCCTGAACATTAAACCCCAAAATTGATGTCTTTTTATGACGGTTACTCCCTCCGTCCCAGTTATACGTTACCAAACCATTTTGGGTGCGGAGCTTAATGCAAGTTTCAATTGGCTGAATGTTCCATTTATGCCCTTTAATGATGTGTGAGAGGGGAAGAAAAAATGAAAATAAAATAAAATATTAGAATGTGAGAGAGATAGAAAATTATAAGAGAGAAAGAGTGATTGGAGAGAGAAATGAGATCTTTTTACTGTATTTTGGAGATAGTGGAGGGATAATATGGGGAGGTTATGAGGATTTATTTGATTTGGTAACGTGTGGGTGGGACAATTTAATTGTTGGTTTGGTAACGTATGGGCGGGACGGAGGGAGTATTTTGTAACTCGGTTAAGAACGAGCTGACTCGACGTGGTTACCTTTTAACACTTTATGTACGTTATGCTTCTCTGCCCTTGAAACTTTTCTTTCGAAATTTAGTTAAATATATCTATATCCTCTCATATCTTATGAAGGACGAGAAATCATCTTGTATTCAGAGAAAAGGAATTCAATCCTATCAGTGGATCCTTTCAGGCGAGTGTTAGCTTTATCGAGTGTTCATAACTTTTGGATCATTCCTTGTTTGAAAAGGTATCCCTTTCTTCGAAACTACTTAAATTTGTTAGAAATCACAAGTGGGTCAACTAGTCATCCCCAAATGTTGGTTATGTGTAAGTTAACTTAGATGGTTCGATTCGGTATCCAAATTAGCCTTTGGATTTGATATTAGAAATGAAGCCGGGTGGCTTCTGAAAGCATAGTCTCGTTGTTTAGGTAATACTTATGTTCAGATTGCAGAAGCGACTGTTAAGATACATGAAGTCCGTAAAACATTATATAGCGTGCATTTTCGAAGCCATGTTGAGTCCAAACCACAAGGGGTAAATTGTAATTCCTTTAAAGATCCATAATCTGATCATTGACGCCCACTGAATGCTAACCAATTATAACTTAGTACTTGTTAGTCACGTTTATAGGGAAGGATATAGGGCAACAGATTGAATGACTTCTTTAGGGCATATCTAGACAAATTTTATGAAATGCTTCAAATATCCCTAGATCTTGATTAGAGCTGATCATTTGCGGGTTCGGGCCGGACACAAGCCGGGCCTGAAAAAGAAAAACTGTCCAACGGGCTAAAAAATAGTTACCCTTACCCGCCCATTAGGGCTGAAAGTCGTTGCCCTTAACCGCCCTACTAAACGGGCCGGGCTTGCCCACGGGCCAACTGGATTTTTATTTTTTTTGGAAAATCAAATTCAAGTAGTATTTTTTTTTGGGTTATAATAATTAACACTGCGCAGATATATTGCAATTATACATTTTCTGCAGGTTTGAAAGAAAGCTTAACGTTATAATCTGATAATAACATAGCACAACTAACAAATTCTCTTAGTATATAAAAACAAACACAAACATAAACCACCAACAAATTATATTAGGAACAACACCAACACAAACTAACGTTACAAATTATTCTTAAACTTGCTTTAATTAAATTTTAAAGTAAAGTAAATTTGAAACGGGCCGGCGGGCTTGCCCATGGGCCATTTTTTTACAGTCCATGACCGCCCATTTATTTTAGCGGGCCGGGCTCAGCCCGCCCATCAATTAATTTTTTATGAAAAACTTTGTCCGTATCCGCCCAAATTACGGGACGGATGGGCCAGCTTTTCGGGCCGTCCCGTCCATGATCAGCTCTAATCTTGATGCTATTCTTTGACAAGTACAAAGCTGACCTCAAGAAGAGGGATTCTTAATTTTTCTTCTCTTACCTTATTTACAAGAAAAACACAACTCTAATCATGTATTGTACCGAGGTGGCTCATATATCAGACGAAGCTTATGCTAACAAGCCCAGGGGTCTAGGAAGCATGCATGGCACACAACACGACCTTGTGCATCTTTTCACGTCCCCTCATCCCAACAGCAACCAAGGCACTTCACAAGGCTAACATGTATCACTATGCGAGCTGTGCCTTGTGCCACCACAGGCTGCTCTCGCGGCCAATCCATTTTTCAAGTAAAAGATCTATGTTCATATTACTTTTTCCCAGCCAAATTGTTATACCGTAGTATCATAGCTAGAAAATGAAATTTTCACAGAATGCCAGCAAGAGCACAACCCACGATTCACGAGCCACAACCTCTTGCCAGCCATCTTTACTCGATGTTAATTATGTCACCCAGGTGAACATATGTGTCTCTTCATCCAAGAATAAGACAAGGTGGCTGGTGTTCAAGCAGATATTAACAACTCAATGACTCACCAGTCACCACTAATGAGGTTGATTGCTAACACCATTTTCTTTTAAAATTGGTTAGAAAACAGATCTACAGGGTCACATACGACCTCAATAGTGAAAAAAACATCAATTTTCTCAAGTATTGGGAACATAGTACTACTTTCGAATATTCAAGGTTCACATATATTGAGACTACCACACATACAGCTGCTCCATTAAGCAGGCTCAAGACACAGTTGGCTTGATACACCGGAAAGATCCACAAGATAATATCGGTGTACAAAGCTGTCGGCCTAAACACAATACCAGAATTAACGAAAATGAGCAATAAAGTCGGAGCAGTACATCTCCATATCTCAACATCAACATTGAAACCAAATTTGAAAGGGTGCTCATTCTCTGTGCGCAACATATGTTACCACATCACTTGTAGAAATCGAAATCTGTGTCGGGCTTCTTCACATTGGCTCTATAACCCTTCTCAAAGTCCTTTGGCAGGATGACGTAGCGGTTCTTACGCACGGCATGCATGCCTGCTTCTTGACATATAGCTGAAATCTGCAGGAAGTGACAACGTTATTTAGAGATGCATGGCGACTTTAAACACTCATGGAATATTAGAAAGCAATGTTGAATCAGGAAACAAGTTGACACCACTAAGAAGAGGATGTGATTGGCCTAGCTTCTAAGCAGCTCAACTTCTCCTTCTCACATTCTTCCTTACCCTCCCCCCTCCACCTCTTAGTTCTAGGAAGTTGAAATAGTGTGGAGGAACAAGGGGAAAGGAGGAAGAAGAATTTGAGCAGGAGAAGTTGGAGCTAGGCCATAAACCTCCTTGACAAGGGACACATGGCAGTTGAACAGGAATGCAGTTCCAACTTCCAAACTTCAAATTGGTCTAAGAGGCCGTTTGTCCTAGTTTATTTTAAGAATTTGAGTTTCTCCTTAAAAATCAAACTCCCCTCTCCCCCCTTCACTTTCTCCTCTACATGAATTTCTAAGAAATCAAAATTGGATCATAATTAGAAACTCAAAAATTGTGCTTCAGTTCTAGCCCCACATCTGTTTCTTTTCACTTGGAGGAGGAATAAGAGGAGGGGGAAAAAGATTTGTGAAGGAGAAACGCACCTAGAAACTAGGCCAAACAACCTCGACGTCAATGGCCTTAACCTCTTTATATTTCTAGTAGAATGCGCCCCCCACCATTCTAATCCATCTTGAGCCATCAGCCCAACCCTACTTCACTGCCCCCTCAATCACCCCGAACTCCTTAACTCCATCTGCTACAGGCTCTTCCCACCAACAAACTTTTCCCTTCTCAACAACCAAAACAACCATGTAACTTCCAATTTATATTAAAAAGGCCATAGATATGACAAGACAGCTCTACTGAACCGCGGCAAAATATATGCCCAAGGATCCTAAATTTAGAACAAAGAACAACCATCACAAATTGAAGAGTTCTGACTTCTGATGCTACAAACAAGTACCTCCAGGTTCAAGCAGCAAGGATTTCTTTTCTTAAATGAGTAGAAGTATGGAGTAAGAGTAAGATACGCAGAGTAACTGAATAAACAATGGGTGGTGCTGATAGTCGCTATCAAAAATTAATTACTTCAGCATTGGCTTTACCAAGGCAGGTTCATTTGGAATATATACAGGCAAATTAAGAATTGTATTTGCCTATACCTCTTAAAACAATAGAAACATCAAATTCAGATCCTAGTAGCAAGCAAAAAATGCAGGTTCTCAGAAAACAATGGAAATAATTTCTAACATCCCAAGTTTTGATGGTTATCCCTTCTCTATTTAAGAATTTATGCACATCAAGGCGAAGCTGATAAACGGATAAACAAAAAGCTGATAGACTCGCCCTAGCCACAAAAGTATCTTTTGTTGAACAGTCATCATCTTATAAGCCAAATATAAAACAAGGACAAGTTTAAGACACCAATCAAGCACACCCTACACATGGATTTACATGATTAAACCATTAATAAAGATGGCATTGATAAAGATAGCATGAATAATTCAAGCAACTAGCATGCTCTACAACACTAGAGAAAAGATGAACATTCTCTTTTCCTACTAGAAGAACACAATAGCTTCAAGAAAAGACAACTGGCTACAGATGAGGGTCGAAACACGCTCAAAGCATATCACATTTGCTCAAGCTAGTTCATCAAAGCCTTCTTCTAACCAAATTTTAAGACTACGGGGCGATATCATGTATAGCCACCAACAAGAAAAAAATCACCCTACTTTTGCTGGCGTCTAAACAAGTTAGTTTCAAATGAGCTTGCTTTAGAGAATCCCTTGCAGCACTATGAATCCTAATAGCCACTCTATCTATGAGCCACACCACTGACTAAAATACATGGCTCTCTTTTTCCTAGTTTACTATGTTAGGCTAACACAGAATCTTGGGCTTCCAACATTCACTACTCTCATGTGGATGAATCTACCTTTTAAATGACATGGTTTCAAACTCCTACCTCTCAAAAGGAGAGGCGGAACTTGTTTACCGCCCATGCTTCATCCAAGTGAACACAGTTTTATCAGTCATTTGATGTCTATTTTTGACCAAAATGTAGCATTGAGAAACAAAAAGTGTTACACATAAGTAGTAATTATTGAGAAAACTTTAAAAGATAGTAGTTTGAACAAAGTATCACACAAGATAGTAATGCTAAATTTTATTCTAACTAATGTACATGCTTCCGCAATGACACTGAAAAATCTTTAGATATAGCTTGTGAACAAACAAAATATAACTCTTCAACTCTGAAACCACAAAAGTAAGAGCTTAAAAAAGTACAGAACCACAAAAAGATAAAATTTACTTACCTCTGCAGCACTAATTTTATCTGGCCGTGAGACATAATCCTCCAAGTCAACCTCGTCACTTAGGTTCATCTTGCCAGTACAAACCTGAAAGGTAAGAAAGAATAGAACATTAAGAGTTAAGACCATCTCAATTGAAGCAGCCAATTAGTAGAAACAAAAATGAATGGGCTTTTAACTTGATAACAGATCCACCAAATGAAGCACTAAGGACTCAAAAGTCAAAAACTGTACCCTAATTCCACCTACAATGCAAGATTTTCTTCCAAGAGTAAAACTAAAACTCACCTGAAAAACAAGTCGCTTTTGTCGTCTATCAGGCAAAGGGAATTCAATCTTACGATCCAGCCTTCCAGGTCGTAACAATGCAGGGTCTAAAGTGTCAGCTCGATTAGTTGCCATGATAACTTTGACGTTCACAGTTTGATCAAACCCATCCATCTACAGCAACATCAAATACAAAATGAGTGCATAACAATAGTATAAGAGATAGGAACATAGTAAGCAAGAACATTCACATATTCCCACAGAAATTGTCTCATTTTGCATTCGGGAGGCCTACATTGGTTTCTTTCTATAATCACTTAACCTATCAGTTACCACTTCTCCATAGTATACTTTGTCAAAGGGTGCATTCTACCTCCAAGGCTCCAAATATGAGCCATTCAAGAACATATCAACCAGTTTCAGAAGGAGTCCAATGTCTTAAACAAGTGAGTGACTCAACTATTTAAATCCTACCTGATTCAGAAGCTCCATGAGGATACGCTGAACTTCCCTATCGGCACCAGTCTGAGCATCAAATCTAGCGGTAGCAATCGCATCGACCTCATCAATAAAAATAATGGCTGGTGCATTCTCTTTTGCAAGGCGAAATACATCACGAACCATTCTTGGACCCTACCAAAGAAAAAGAGTAATTCATCATAAATTTAGTCAATTAAACACTGTAGGTTAGGGAACTGACATCATAAGAACATTAGAAGAAGAAACCCGCTAACCCCACAAAGCACATACCTCGCCCAAGTATTTCTGAACAAATTCTGAGCCAACAACTCTAATGAACGCAGCAGTTGTCTGATTGGCAACAGCCTTGGCAAGCATTGTTTTACCAGTTCCAGGAGGACCATACAGCAATACACCCCGAGGAGGATCAATACCAATTTGCTTGTACAAGTCATGATGAGTCAAAGGTAGCTCAACTGCTTCACGAATTTCCTGCTTCTGGATATCGCATCCTCCAATATCCTAAAATGGCCAACACCATGAAACCCATTAAAGATGCACATCTATGATTTATGAAGCGAACAATAAGATCATGCAAACACGATGAACTGAAAGGTCTAAAAGCACACGAGCGCACACACTCAAATTATACAAGCAAAGGGGCACAATAACAAATACCAGGCAAAAAAGTATATCAAACAAGCACAGAGCAGAATGTAACCCGAACACAACAAATGGCGTATTGCTAAATAACTTCCCAGGAATTTTCTGAAGTAAACACATCTCATTGCACAGTAAAAATAAATTAGAGCAACTACACCTGACGCATATGTAAACACAGAGTAAGACAAACAGAACTTCATTTATGTGACTTTCCTCATAACATTAATGGCTGCATGGGGTAATTTCTGTCCTTCTCTTTTCCCTTCATGGCCATGGAGTGTGCATAGGGAAATCATATGACAGGATGTGTAGATTTGCAGAACATGCAACAAGAATGTATCCTAGGAGGTTAAATTTACATTAAAAAGAAGGAGATGGCAGCTGAATAACTCAGTTCTCAACAGACACCAGAGTAACAGACAACAATCATGCACCTATTCAACAAGAATCTTCTCAAAATTCAGTCTGACCATATGAATTTCATACAATATGGGATGCAAATTTGGAAAATTTCTTAAAGGAGACTATGATGAAACTCCTACACTCCAGAAAGAGACTATTCAGAAAAGCAACTTGGTTGGGAATAAGTTTGGTCTTTTAAATAACATGGGTAAAAGAGCTTTGCCCGACTAATCCCATGAACCTTGAAGTTAACGGTTAGGGAAACCTCCAGGGACCCTAAGGGGAATAAGTTTGTTCCATTCAAAAATAATAATGTTTCTCAAGAAATGATGTTGTCTGCTGGCACATACACTAACCCCTTGCATATTAATACAACAATCAATCACAGCATCCTCTTATTAGCTTAACAGTCAGAGTCTCATAGTTAAAATACAATCTATTGAAAAGTTCACAATGATGTTTTCCACATTAGTACATGGTCTTGAGTACTATCTTCACCTCCAGAGAGGTTACTTTACTACCCCAAACAAGAAACGTAGAACCTTCCAAACACCAAAAAAACTAATACAATACTCTCAAATCACCAGTTATCATGTGAATATGCTTCCGCTGCTAAGGTACAAGATGCTCTCATGATGAAAGTATATTGATTACCCTATCTTCAGTTAACCATCACTATGCCTAATTTAATAACTTAAAGTTGACAATTTTACTACAATATATCCTTTGTCTGACCAAATCACCAAGTTCTCCAGTCCAACTTCGAGTTTCATATATCACTTCCTATATGCAGTGCCTTCCCATTTAAGGTAAAACGCTAAAAAGCATAAATTTAGGGTTCCTTTAACCAAACTAGCACATTTTTAATTTAAATTCTTTACAATTGCACAATTGTATTCACACTATGCTGACAATCTTGCTCCAGTAACACTATACTATAAGTGAACAACAATTCCAGAACCCAATTCCAGTTCTTAAATTCACTCCCTCCCAAATCGAAACAAACCCTAAAAGACAATCACAAAACCAGGGTTTCAGAAAACCGACTTACAGTATAAGTAACATCAGGCTTCTCCGACTGGCTAAGCAGCGAAATACTCGAATCCGCCTCCGGTGGCAGCACATCAACAAGCGCATTCGAATGTCGGTGAAGCGCAACCGAAGCCGACGGCTTAAGCAGCTCACGATTAATCGTACTCAAAATCCTAACATAGTAATTCGACCCAGTGGTCGACCCAACGATGCCATTGTTCTGATCCACCATCTCCATGAACTGACCAATCACAAGCGGCACCGACTGGATCCGCTTGACCTCCTCTTGCGCTCGCAAATGCTCTCTCTTGAGATTCTTCAGCTCATCTTTCACATACTCCTCTTGAATGTCCATGAATTCGAGCTGTCGACCTAGGGATTTCATGCGTCCGTACAGATCTTCTTCCTCGCCGGAGGATTGGTCCTGCGCCGCCGAAGACCATGGTACGGTCGGTGGCGGATCCGCCGGAGCTGGTGGCGCGGGTTTGGGGTCGAGGACCATGGCTGAGGACGCCATTGTTGGGAGGTTGAAGGTAGGGTTTGTGGTTGGATTTGGTGTTTGAAATTGATTTGGGGATTTTTTTTTTGAGGGTTGGAGTGTTGTGGAAGAAAAAGATGAGGGAGGAATTGGGTTTTCTCTCAATAGGTGTGGTTTTTTGGTGTTGATTTTTGGTTGTTGATGGGGTTTTATAGGGCTGGCCGTCTGGGTTAGGCCTTTCTTGGAAATAAAGAAATCGAGACCAAAAAAAAGAGGGCTTTTCTTTGATTGCTCTTGGGAGCCCATACTACACTAGGGAGCTTTAGGTGGTTTAAAAAATAATTTTAAAAAAAAAAATTAATAAATGAATGTTGCATTGAGGTGCTAAATGCTGGATTAGAAATTACGAAACATAGGTGTAACTATATTTTTAAGGCTACCATTGCTCGAGGAGGCTCGGATCACCTCTATACACCCTCAAAAGCAAGTAAATCGAAAAAACCACTCACACAACCATGCAAAAATCAATTCATTGATTCAAAACAACATTCGAGACATGCATGAGAGAGAGAGAGAGAGAGAGAGAGCACGCACGCACCTAAGGATACAATGAGAAAATAGTTATACTTATATCTTCTTCCTAACTTGAGGATTACAACTAGACTAAGATACACTAACACTAAACCATAATACACTAAGGGTAAAAGGAGTGGCGCAACAAGAAAATTCTTATAAGAGGACCAAATATATTTATTGAATTACTCATTCTACATTCGTATAAGAACCACAAGTTTACTCAATATATTTTTTTATAAGATATAAAAAAAAATGGAAAGAAAGTAGTGGTAGGAAGAACTATAGAAAATTGGAAAATGCAAAGACAAAAGAGCATGAAAGAGGAGTAGAAGAAAGATAACAAAAATTGCGAAGTAATTCAAATGGGATTTGAATCCGTGACTTCACATCTTCAATGATCTTATCACTGCCCACCCACCCAACTAAGCCACAACATACATATGTTATCTAAGTACAACATGTATTATATATAAGGAGTTTTCAATATCATTGGGGAACCATGGCTCCTGCTAATCCCCCTAGTTCCGCCCCGGAATAAAAGATAGACGACTCTGTGGTTGATTTGAGCGTGGATGGATATTTAGTCCATTTGTTTTTTTTCTTTATTTACAGGAGTCTCCATCTTGATCTTCGTCTTTTTTCTTCTTAAAATATAAAAATGATTTGATTTTTCATATCAATATCATAGACTAGAGACCGCATTACCTTAATCTCCTATATTCTTTTTTTTTTTGAATGAATTAGTCTACTTGTGTTATTCTTCCACTTGGCGCAAACAAATATCAAGTGAATACACACAGGGGATGACCTGTGAGGCTATGACACTCCCTTCACACAAGTCCTCACAAACTGACAAGGAAAACTGACCAAAAATGATTACATCAACATGTATTCTTTATCTCCAGCATACATCCTAACACAGACTTTATATTCGATGTTGACAATAATATGATCAATGGATCTAATCTTATCAGCAAAAGCTCTGTAATTCCTCTCATACCGGATTTCAGTGTCAGTGGAGATAAGTGCAGCTCTCTTCTACCTATTCTGGTTCATAATCTCCTATATTCACCCACTTGCTCGCATCTCCCTTAACGACTAGTGAACATGGCCTTCCTGCTCCTGTTCCTTGTTTGACTTCGCCTTGACCAAAAAATCTTGCATTTTACTTTGCTTAATGACCCATAAATGGGTTTAAGGATTTATATATTATTTAGCCTATGTTGAATCCAGTTGGCCTCATTTCGGGTACCTAGGCTTGACATTGGGTCTATTAACACAAGTCTTTTTCATTGTCAACAAATATGTATCCATAGAAAAATATTGGGGTTACTCAATATGAGTAGACATCAACATTATTTCAAATACTCTTGATCAACTTTGGTTGTATGACATACTACTTAACACCATTGACATGATTGCTAAGGATATATGTAGCTTTTTTGGCTAAGCAATAAGGCAATTATTCTGTCAATTAGGACAACTAAAGATCGATTTTCAAGCCACGCTAAATTTTCAAGTAACGGTGTTTGTGTTCTAGGTTTTGGGTTCGATATAGATCGAATCCAGATTTCTGCTCAATAGTCACTTGGTCAAATTTGCATAAGGTACCCTATATGAGTCGCAATATTGATTCCACGCCTATTTAGGCTCTGCTGTCTTCATCTTATTTTGCTTTTTTACAATTCCATTCTGTTTCGTTTAGTGCAATTCAATCCAGTTTAATCCATGTAGAAACTTGTCGTTTAAAGAATTTTTTATTCAAATATAATTTTACAATGATACATGTGTCATTTGAAAGATTTTAATGAATACTTTCAAATGAGTCAAATATAAAACATATTTTAACGAGTTATAAAAGACTAATGGTTAAACAGAATAAATCAAATCAGTACTTTATTTTCGAGTTAACTACACAATGAGGACCTAAAATTTGCCAAAATTTTGGTTTGAGGACCCGATGTTTTATTTTGTTGGTTTAAGGACCTCTATCTATTTGTTGGACCTAAATACCCTTATCTAACAAAAAAAAAAAAAAAATTGTTTTCCAAGACTTTCTCCATCATCTTCGTATTTTTCTTTTTATTTTTAAAAATAATTATTGACAAAAATAAAATTTTCTAATAGTTACCATGCATGTAGCTTTTGCCAATGAATGCCTCAGAATAATATGTGCTCATTTAAAAATTAAATGATTTATATAGTTCTGATGATTTTTGATGGGAAAAAAAAAAATCTCTTATTTATTATGAATAAGGAATATTGCAATGAAAAATCCAAACATTTTTCAACAAAAGAGGATATGATATGAATCACTTTAACATTTTCAGATATTTCACTACAAGTTATCTTTCTCCAAATCCTCACAAAATGTTTGAAATATTTGTTTCACCAATTATTTTTTCAAACAAGAATATTATACAGATATAGAAACCAGCTTATATCAAGTGTATAGAGAAAGTATTAATTTTGTAAAAATAAATATCTTCATTAGGTAAGGGTATTTTGGTGTAATAAGTAGTTAGAGGTCCTTAAACCAATAAAATAAACCTTTAAATCCTTAAAACCAAAATTTTAGCAAACGTTAGGTCCTTATTGTATAGTTAACTCTGTTATTTTCTTGGTGCGAAATTCAGATCACTTTAATTTAATTCAAATTCGGTTTAGCTTTTTTTTTAAGGCAGAGAGAACGGACCCTTAAGCATTTCAGATTGCAGAATTGACCTGAAGTTTCATCAAGGGAGAGCAAATTACCCCAACAAGATTATTGACTCCTGATCATGCATAGGCAACAAGATAATCAGTTTCACCTTTTCTTATTCGCATGTAATCATCAGACATGCCTCGGTGTTTTTGACTTTGCAGCCATACAATATAAGAAGACAACATTACATATTCACAACCATTAAGCTCAAAGGTGTCCTGAGAAACATCGAAACTGATAAACAGACAGCAGTCAGTCATTTTCGTCATCATCTAGTAACCTCCCTGTATATACGCATTCAAGCGGTCTAATTCATCACGATGCTCGCTAACCACAGCACGAACAACGTCTCCAATAGAAACCATACCCTTCATTCCTTTGTCATCAATCACTGGAATGTGTCGGATTCGGTTATCTGCAAGCAAACATCATTCGAGTAAGAAACTTGTCTTATGCAGCCAGATCCTTACCCGGCTTCATCGGTAAAATATGATAAAGCAAAAGGTAAAACATTCTAATAGCTCTCTTATATCATTAATTGGCCCCCAAATTATTATTTTTATGATCCGCCATGCCTACTACTCGAAACTATTTTCTACTGATTTGTAGAAACGACTTTCCACTAGCAGGAAACAGCAGCAAAAAGTTCAGTAAAGTTAACCTGTCATCAGTTGCATTGCCTTCAGAACCTTGGTGTCTGGCTTAACTGTAATAAGCTTGTTCTGCAAGCACACCAGCCATTTATTAACACGAGTAAAGACATCCAACTATAATTTCAAACACAGCCATACCGTGGTGAATCACAGCATATGATGATACATACCTCCTCAGTCATGATGTCACCAACCTTGGTGGACTTTGAAGATCTTCCTTGCACTATGATCTTCCTCAGATAATCTAGGACACGAAAACAAATATTGGTAGGGTAAGGTCAAGTACATAAATTGAAATTCAGTCTTCAGCAAAACAAAATTATCAGGTTACGTCTCTGACAACTAACAGTTGTATCTCATCTCTCCCTCAATCATTGTCTCCTAAAGGCTAAAGTCCCATGTTAGTTCAACATGTCAGATGATGCCTATATCCAATAGTAATGTAAAATGACGATGCTCCACTTTTGTCATTGTTTTTAACACTACATTTGATGTTTACAATTGTTCAATACTCCTAGCAACAAAGAAGAAAACCTGAGCTTTCAGTTGGAGCATTGAGTACATCAGTGCTCTTACTTAATTTTCCCTCTCACAGGCATTAGCTATCACTTATCACATAGTGACAATCACTCAACATTAAGGATTTATTGCATCTTGACCAATTGACCAAACAATCTATGAAAATGATCCACCTTCATTGCTAGTAATACAGCTACAAGAGTAATTGGAGGATAATATTGGATATAGAACAGTAATTGATTTACTAATATCGGAAAGCAATGGGTATATTTCCAGACAGAGGATTATTACTTTAATGAAATCGACTATACATTGGTGCTTCAAGGGCTGGTTTTCTAAAATCATTATGTCATGTGTTCTCCACACCTTAATTATAGGTTCCTCTGCCAGTATATAATTTGAAGAGTATAAAATGAGAAGTTCAATGATTAATATCCAAAATTCACATCAAGTACTGTTATGTAATTTGTGAGTTTTAAATGACCCACTTTTTCATTATGACCATGATCACATCGTCATCTGAAACTTCTTTTTTCCAAACAAGGTCATGCATGAGAGACAGAGTTAGGTAAATTCACAATTTTGAAGCCATTTTATTTGTGGATGAGAAACACTGATCCACATTAAAAGTAAGATTGAATAACATGGAAGATCATATGCTTGACAATAAAAAATGTCATTACTTTGGGGTGAGGAGAAGAAACAATAATGATGCAGTTAAGTCATCAAAGCAAAACAATGGATGAGATCAGTTCAAATCAAACACACCCGCACACACAGACACACACAAGCACGTAATGACACAAACACAGGCGTGTGAGTACACACAGGCAGATATAGACATACACAGCTATAGACCCACATCAACATCAAAGTACAAGTGCCAAAGTCTAGTGGAGCTACAGCTCATGGGAGAAAAATAAGACATAATAAAGGGCAAGGAAACCCAAAAAAAATATGTATAGGAAAAATGGTCCAGTCAACTTCTATGGTTTAGCTATATAGGATCCTCTCTTTAAAGGTACACACAAAAACCACAACGGAGAGTCTCATGGAGGTGCAATGGACATCAATAAGGCAGGATTTGAAACAAGCAAACGAACAAAATCTCAGTACGTTAAGTCAACATTCACTGCTTAGCTACATACATTTCACTATCTATGGTACAAATCACGTCAAAAGGCATAGTGAAACAAAATTCTAAAATTTTGAAAAATTTTGACAAAGGAAATTGATAATTAAATTTCTGTCCAAAGTTTAAACCGTCCAATATTTTGTTCTAGTCAAACTTCCAAAACCAAGAAAACTCATATGCCTACCTCTCTCTGTGATAATACCAGCAATTGAGTTTTGCTCTCCAGGCTTCACAACCACCAGTGCTCCTACATTGTGTTGTGTCATCTAGACAAAAGGTGACGTGCACAAAGAATCAACCACTCTGAGTAAATATATTAGGAAATTAAGAGCAAACAACACGGAGAAAAATACAATATCCATACCGACTTAACCGCATCATAAACAGAGTCATCAGTTGTGCACCAAAGCCAGGAACCATCAGCACCTTCACCCTTATCTTTCATGATATCAGAGATGGTAGTTCTCTCAAAACCATGCTCATCTATTCCCGCACTAGCCGATTCAAAGCGTGCAAATACAGCAGGCCTCATGTATGGACTTCCCAAGCGGACATGCTGCAAAATCGCATTTTTCCCTTGTGACAGAAGTCCTCTAACTGCCCCTTGCATTTTCTTCAGCTGAGAGAAAAGAGTCACCGTACAAGTTTTATTTACACTCCTTACTGATTCAGTTCCAAAAGCCAAATAATGTACAAGCAATGACAAAGCATATAATCTGTCAGGTAAGCATTCCAACACCACAGAATTGAGATAAGTGGAAAAGTGGGGAAGGGCAGTGGCTGTGGTAAGTTTGTTGCCCTAGTGTGTAGGACAGAAAAAAGTGAATGGGAGTGTGAGAGAGACAGAATGAGAAGAGATTTCCTTTCCTCTAGTTTTCTTTCTTCTCTCTCTCTTTCTNCGATCGTACAAAGCATTCAGCTGTAACTCCATTGGAAAGACGGTATGCAAATCATTTCAAAGGTAATTACTTTCATCAGGAAAACTTTCTCATAGAATTATTTTCACATGGAAAATGGTTTCTTCACATTGTTTTCCTTGATTATTATGATTTCCGTCATGCAGGAAACAAATTTCCTATCATTTGTCATTCCACAGGGCCAGATCAGGGCAAATAACTCCTCCAAATATTTTCCCCTAACAATACATACCCTTTCTTTCTCATCTTCTTTTCTTTTCATGCTGCATTCCCCCCCTCCCCCTCTATGGGGGTCCATAGCAAGCTCAAAGGCATTGCAAGCATACAAGGGCGGGACCTATTCGCGCACGGATCCTCTGCAGTAACCGCAGAGATCGAGTTACTTGTATTAGGAGGAAAGAGGTGAAAGTGAGAGAGTTTGACTTCTCAGTTACCCCTCCCCGTAAAATACAATGTACAAGCTAGTAGATCCGACCCGAAATATTATACCTATACTTAAAGCGTCTCGACCTTAACCACTAGGCTCAAACGTCCATACATCAAACAACTCCTTAAAATAGCACACTGAATAGCTGGGCACGTGTTACGCTACCAAACATTTTATTCATAATATCTACTCATCTGGTAAACTACCTGCATTTTCAGTCGATCCAGAATTAATAAATCAATGTACAAATACAAAAACTTGCAGGCGCCAATTTCTACTAGCTTAATGTACGTTTTTTCTTTCTCAAACAAAACACAAAGCAGATCGAGCATAAATCTTCAACTGATTTCATATGTTACTATCTATATAGCATCAAAACATCATCTGTAAAACCAAATGATCAACAGTCAACAGCTTTTGACTTCCGTCAAATCATTTTCAACGCAAGTCCAACACAAAATCGAAAACAAACACATCAAACTTCAAACTCAAATAACTGCAACGGAAAAGAAATCATCGATCAAAATATCACAATCAAGATCTCAAATCAACAAAAATTCAACACAACAGAATTGAAAGCGACAGATCAAACATGGTAAACTGAAACTGAAAGTGGTGGAAGAAGATCAAATACCGATATGAGGAAGCTAAATGGCCGACGGAGGAGAGAGAAACGAGAGATGATGATGAGCAAAAATGGAGTTTTAGGGTTTTTAGAGAGAGAAAGAGTGGAGAGGATGAGTCACTGTCTAGTACTAGTACTCATATGTAGTGTTGTTGTGCCTGCCTTCAACTGGAGGGAATGGGGAAAGAAAAGAGAGCACCTCCACAAATGGATAAGACCTGCTAATTTAAAAAAAGTAATAATTAAAGATACTAAAAGAAATGAAAATAAAAATAAAAAATACTAGTACTAATTTTTTTTTTTTTAAATAATTTAAAGATACTAGAAAAAGAAAATTTGGATAAAAGTTAACAAAAGTGGGACCCACTATGGTGGACCTGTCCAAATACTGAGTACTCTGGATATCAAAATAGAAAAAGAGTAGGATTAGTAATAAAAAATTCCTAATTAATGTAGCCGACCAACCCCACCCTTCTTCTTTATGGATAATAATGTCAGTATTAGGACCCAAAACAAAATAGTAATGTCAGTATTAGGAGTATTTTCTTCATTTTTTTAATAGGGGAGGAATATATTGGACGTAGATATAGTTTTCTTTGAGAGGGAGGTGGTAGGTAAGTTCTAACTTCTAAGTTGGTACAGTATAAGTATCCAAACACAATCATAGTCATGGATGGTAAAGAGTCTTGTGCTATCAAGAAAATGAGCAGGGGTTGGCCCAAAGGCCCTCTAAATGGGCCTAATTTCACCATTAGTCTCCTAAAACTCGTAAGATTTTCAAACCTATTCTGTTCGTTTCATGAAATTCCTTACGCTTTGACATTTTGAATTCAAAGATAAAAAACTTTGACCATTAATTCGTGAAAATCTATATATATATATATAGATTTAGGTTCAGGTGCGAATTAAACTTATATGCGAACTGTGCGAACTTCAAATCTAGGCCATCCAACTCAAAAATGAAGGGCTAAGATTCAGCCCATATAAGTGATGAACGTGCATGTTATAGGTGATGAATTTCGAAAAGTGATGAATATACATTTTACGGGTGATGAATTTACATAATCATGAAAAAGTGCTGAATATGCATGGTATGAGTGATGAATATTTATGCTACGAGTGATGAATACGCATTTTGTGAGTGATGAATTTAGTAGTTCGC
>BSSO01002579.1:0-18881 GCA_030267885.1 Mesembryanthemum crystallinum
TTTCTCCTTTCACTCCTTCAACCGGTTGGAGATTTCCAACCTTCCAACCCCAACCCAACTCCAACCACTTCCTCCATTGAAGTTTCAAGCTTAGTTTATTTTCTTCAACCCCTTCCTTAAAGTTTCAATGTGGATGCCCTAATGGGCCTCATGTCCGTGTGAGTTGCTGTTGGTTGTCGGCCTGTCGCTTATAGGTTTACGTGTTTTGTTTCTATTTGTCTAGATATGAATGTAAAAAAGTGAAATAGATCACTTGGTAGGAGTTGGGTAATTACCGCAATCTGTACAAGTTCGATGCTTGTTGGGTTTCCCTCATTTTCTTAATACTAGCCAATATTATTGTTGTTTGGTTTGGAGGAAAATGATTTTCAAAGAAAATGGTTTTCAACATAAAAGTGTTTTCGGAGAAAATCAAATTCTAATCTTATTTTCCATTGTTTGGTTTGAATTAGCAGAAAAAGAAATTAGAAATGTCAATGTTCCAGTACTAGAAACCTGAACTCAGAATACATACCATGACACAACTTCTTTCTCTCTCCTAAGTAAATTCAATAGACAAAAATCTACGCTGATACTAATATTCAAATAAATAACTTTGGTCATCAAAACTAATACTTATGGTTTTTTTTTTTTTTTNTGTAGGAATTAGTGGTGTTTTAATCATCTACTCGGGGTAAAACATGACGAATATAAGTACAAGCTTGCTAGGTATAACCACACAAGCATCCCATGAATCCTACAAAAAGAATGCCATTGAGGCCAGTTTACTAAGCTAGATCACAACAATAACTAGCAACCCACTACAAGCTAACTGTAAACTAATACTTATGTTACATAAACTAATACTTTATGTCACATAAACTAATACATGTCAAATTGACCATTCTTCCATTTTAATTAATTGGAAATTTGATGCCAATAATCCTAAGTTTGAGTGATAAAATGAAAATAATCACAAGATGAAAAAACTACAAAAATAATCCCAAATTTTCACTTTTGTCACAATATTGTGCTTTGCACTAACTCCGTTAACTATCTGCTATCTGCTATCTGCTGACATGTAAAACTTTTCTTATTTTCTTTTTACGGTCTTTCTAACCTATGCTCAGTAACTAACAAAATATGGTAGGATTCTTTCCATTAACTCCCACTTTTTAAGAAAAATAAATAAAAGAAGATTGTTAGCAACTAAAAAGGAGAAATTATTTTAAGAAAAAATTAATTAGAACAATCACCACCAGTCCACCACTACTACCACCATTGCTACTGCCGCCGCCGCCACCACCACCACCATATGCGACTACCAACAAATGGATACCTCCGCCGGCTTTGTCGGCAAAATTAAAAGATACCCTATAAGGGGAACAGTGAACCCTAAAACCAAATAAAGTTAAAAATTAGGGGTTTAGTGTTTAGATTTCGAGTTCCCGGCGCCGCTAATTGGGTTACATTTGGGCATGCTGTGAGATATATGGTGGAGAGAAAGAGGGGAATTAGTCGGCAGAAAACCAGATCTGACCAAGTAGGAGAGCGGCGAGCGAATGTTTGACAACAGAGCAGGTTGGCTATGGCCGAAAGGAATGGAGATGACGATGACGCTCAGTAAGGAGTAGAGAGAAAAAACTTATTTGAGAGGTAGTTGAGAGAAAAATGACAAAGAGGGAGAAGATGAGTCAAAAATGGGAAGGATATATATTTTGATTGGAAGATTATATATTTATATTTGGAAAATTTCAGTCCGGTTAGTTGAGGTATGGTCTAATTACACTTAGGTTATCCTAAGTTTGACTATTATCTATGCGGTTACCTAAGGTTTGATTTTCTTTGAAAAGCTTTTTTCCGATGACCAGAGTTATGAAAAGTCTAGTATGCCCCTATGTTTTTAGTGCCTTAGACTTCAATAGAGCAAAACAAGAAAAAAAATATTAAAAATAAAATAAAAGTAAAAATAAAATAAAAATATAAAAGCAAAAAATCAGAATGTAGCTCAAAAAATAAAAAAAATAGAGCTAACAATATAGGGTGGGGTGTAAATGCTTTTGTTATATTCAACCACTCTAAATCCATTTTATAAGAGTCAAATAGTTATAAGGGTATAAAAGTCATAAATTTAAAGTTAAAGCTGAAAAGGTAATGCCACGTCAACTTCTGATCACCGGAATCTCATCGGAGGTCACCTAATTGATTATAAATCAAAGCTTAGGTAACCGCATAGATATTAGTCAAACGTTGGGTAACCTAAGGGTAACTAGGCCATACCTCAGGTAACCGGGTTGAAATTTTTCCTTTAAATTTTTATGGGATTTGAATGCAAGATTTTAGGTAACTAATTAAATTATACAAGATCTTTATTTAAAATTCTATCATATTTTGGGCATAGGTTAACTAACAAAATATGATAGGATTCTTCCCATTAACTCCCACTTTTTATTATGGGCATTGTAGACACCTCTTCCGGTGTATCTTAAGGTCCTCCACCGCACCATGACGAATAACATGGCACACTCGGAAATGACAGGCTCCCCTCTTCAAATGAAGAACCCCAAGAAGACAAGACCCAATTCTCACCCTCACCTTCTAGCCCTTGCTCTAAGCTTTCCAGAATTTCAAAC
Organism: Mesembryanthemum crystallinum; assembly: GCA_030267885.1. Lineage (NCBI taxonomy): Eukaryota > Viridiplantae > Streptophyta > Magnoliopsida > Caryophyllales > Aizoaceae > Mesembryanthemum > Mesembryanthemum crystallinum. The sequence goes on from BSSO01002579.1 coordinate 2,613, forward strand.
GGCTCCTCAATCGGAGTCCCGGATCAAAAGTTATGGACGTATTTATATTTCGGCACAAAACCGAGCATGGAGCGGTAAACGGATCAAATATCCGCCCAAATTGCCCCAGGAATCTCAAATGGATCCAAATCCGTGGATACATACCATATTGGAATTTTTAAGTACAATGTACGTTTGAGTTCTCAACCAATCAAAAAACGATCGTACAACTAAAAGTTCCAACCGCCAGACCGGTCTTCAGACCGCCGGACCGGTCAGGCCGGTCTCGAGACCGCCAAACCAGTCCCAACACCGGTCTGACGGTGGAAAAATGTGGTCCCGAGCCTGTTTCATCTGTCTGCTTCCGCATTTCGACACTTATAAATAAGTCATAAACCCCTTCATTCAAGAAGGACTTTTTGGGGAGAGAATCAAGAGAGCACACTTTGAAACTTAAGACCCATTTTTAAGAGAATTTACATCTCTAAAAAAGAATCATTCTTAAGAACACCATTGTGATTAGCAAAGAGCAACCTAGGAACTTTCAACACTAAATCTTAAGTGTTTAAAGGCTTCCTAAACCCACAAAAAACATCCCAAAACACCCTTACTCCACAAAACAAACCACAAAAAAGCCTTCAACTTGGGGTTACTAACTTGAGGAACATCCGAACAAGGGAGCTCCGATCCAAGGTAGCCATCCCGAGGGCGATCAACAAAAGGGTTATTTTTCTATTGATTACATGCTTGTGTGCAAATTGAACATTTCTCGAATTGAACCTTCATGTACACACGGCTAAATCTCCACCTAAAAATCTAGCATGATCACTTAATTAATTCTTGTTCAAATCGCATGAGATCTTGCTAATCATCAAAGTGGCCACCTTTGCAAATAAATTCCTTCTTGGTAGATAATTCGTGATAACCCACGTAGCTAAAGCATAGATAAGGACAAATAAATAGCATAACAGATATCATGTAAAAAAATGGCATAATTGCATTATCTTGAAATCATTTGAATAGGCTCCACATTCCCGAACTTGGCATCTCCCTTCCTTGGGCATCGAAGTCACAATTTGACACGATCATGGTATCTTTTTAGATATCTGTGGTTGGCGCCTTCACGGTTTCTATATTCCTAAAAATACGGTGGCGATTTCTTCACCTTGCAAAATAAAATCAAGCAAAACATGATAAAATACGGTTACGACAACTCAATCAAATCAAAGCAACTGGGGAAAATTAAAAAAGCCCCCCAAGATCGCATGCAGTGAATGCGGGGACGGGGACGGGTCCCACAACCATATAAAATAAATTTTTAAACTGTGACAAAAATGAAAACTTGGGATTATTCTTCTAGATTTTTCATCTTAGGATTATTTTCATTTTATCACTCAAACTTGAGATTATTGATATCAAATTTTCCTAATTAATTTTGCTATTCAAACAGATACTTTTGGTCATTGCATATAATACTTTTTACAATAAAACTAATACTAATTATAATAAAAGTGATCATTTGTTGAACTAATGCTTTTCTCACTATCAGTAATACATTTGATGTTTTAAATTGATATTTTCGATATTCAAACTAATACTTTTTTTCTATTTTGACTAATACTTATACTATTTAAAATAATACTTATGTTTAAACTAATACTTCGTGATATTTAAATTAATAATTTCTCTTATTTAAACTAATACTTATTCTATATACACACTAATACGTATGCGATTTCGCCGATCAAATTGTTAATTGACATGAGATTATAGCATAGGAGAGAGAAAGAGAGGGATACAGAAGAGAGAGAAGGAAGAATTGGGTATCTTCTATGTGGGTATATTGTTACTGAGGTACAAGCTATATATACATGAAGTGAATCTCTTAAGTAAGGGAATAAAATATTCTAGGACTAATCTACCTAAATTAGACATCTAACTAGTGCAAGAATTGATAATAATTGATAACATCCCCCCTCAAACTTAAGGTGGTCTGGAACAACCCATCTTAAGCATGCATATTAGATCTGCAAAACGTCTGGGTAGGTCAGCTTTAGTAAACACATCTGCTGCTTGCTCTTGAGACGAAACAGAGACAAGTTGAAGGTCATTTTGAAGAAGATGTTGTCGAATGAAATGGCAGTCGACTTCAATATGTTTCGTTCTTTCATGAAACACATCATTGTGAGCAATTTGAATGGCACTGCGATTGTCACAATGCATAATAGTAGGAGATGTTTGAGTTACTCCCATGTCCTCTAAGAGCCAACGTAACCACACAAGTTCAGAGGTAGTATCAGCTAGAGCACGATATTCAGCTTCGGTGCTAGATCGAGCAACAGTAGTTTACTTTTTACTACGCCATGCAATGAGAGAGTTTCCAAGAAAGAAACAATACCCTGTAGTGGATCAGTAGGATCCCCTGCCCAATCGACATCGGAATATCCTTGTAATTCAAGGGAGGAGTTAAAAGGGAAATGAAGCCCATGAAACATAGTTCCCTTAACATAGCGAAGAATGCGGACAACAGCAGCATAATGAGTTGTTCTTGGTCAGACATAAACTGACTTACAATATGAACTCCATAAGCTATGTCAGGACGAGTAACCGTGAGATAGATAAGACTACCAACAAGCTGCCGGTATAGAGTAGGGTCCTCTAAAGGTACACCATCAGTAGGTGTGAATTTAACATTAGCTTCAATAGGAGTAGGAGAAATCTTTGAATCTGTGAGGTCTGCTTTAGACAAGAGATCAGTAGCATACTTTGCTTGAGTCAAATAATAACCCTTTGAATCTGATGAGACTTATAATCCCAGAAAATAACTCAAATGGCCAAGGTCCTTTATTTCAAAGTTTTGACTCAGAAAAGTTTTCAGTTTGTTAATTCCATGAACATTGTCACCAGTAATAATCACGTCATCCACATAGAGTAACAAAAGAACATATCCTTGGTCTGTGCGACGAATAAATAAAGCTTGATCATATGGGCTTGATTTAAAACCAAGTTGGTGTACAACAGAGTTAAATTTAGAAAACCAAGCTTGAGGGGCTTGTTTTAATCCATATAATGGTCTATAAAGACGGCAAACCTTATTTGGTGGATGATTATATCTTGGTGGAGGCCGCATATATACTTCTTCATTGAGATCCCCATTAAGGAAAGTGTTCTTCACACCCATCTGGAGCAATTCCCATCTCTTACTTGCAGCAATAGCAAGCAGACTTCTCACTGATGTAAGACGTGCAACTGGAGCGAATGTTTCTTAGTAATCAATTCCATACTCTTGACTACAACCCTGTATAACCAGGCGAGCTTTATACCTTTCGATGGAACCATCAGAGTTGGTTTCGATTTTATAAACCCATTTGGACCCTATTGTAGATTTTCCAGGTGGCAAATCTGTCATGTCCCATGTGTTTGCTTTGTTCAAGGCTTCTAGCTCCTCTATCATGGCAAATCAATTCCATACTCTTGACTAGCTCCTCCATATGTTACAGGCTCATAAAGAGTCTCAATAGCAGAGTAACAGTGATAGTCCTTAAGGTAATCAGGTGGTTGACTCACCCTTGAAGAATGTCGCGGTTGCAATGTCTCTCAATTAATTGTTGTTGCTGGGTTAGACTCCATATTTTCATCATTACCCAAGACAGTCGAATAATCAACCAAAGTAGATAAGTCACCTGAAAAATCCATGGGAGAAGATGTATCCATAGATAGAGAAGAAGCAACTGAAGAAGAATTTACATTTGACTCAAAAGTGCAAGCACAATCATCTGCACAGTCATCTGGAAACAAATTAATAGACGCATCTGTAAAATTAGGAGTCAGATTTGCAGATAATTCAAACGTTGAAACTGAAGAAAACATCCTGTGCTCCCAAAATACAACATGCCGAGACATCCTTAGATGCTTGGATATGGGATCCCAACATCTGTAACCTTTATGTTAAGTGCCATAACCAAGAAAACAACACAATCTTGCATGTGGTTCCAATTTTGTATATTCATGAGATTGAAGGAGAACAAAGCAAACACTACCAAAAACACGAAGAGCACGATAGTCTGGAAGAGTACCATATAAGCGCTCATAGGGGGATTTGTTTCCTATTACATGTGAAGGAATACGATTGATATTATAGACTGTTGTAAGAGCAGCTTCTCCCCAGTAAGGATCTGGACAAGAAGCAGAAATAAGTAAAGCTCGGACTGCATCCAAGATATGTCTGTGCTTTCTTTCTGCATGCCCATTCTGTTGAGAGGTTCCTGGACAAGAATGCTGATGAGCAGTTCCATTTTGTGCAAGAAAGTGGAGAAAATTCTTCTCTCTATATTCAGCAGCATTATTTGATCGAAAAGCCTTAATTATTTTACATGAAAATTGAGTGTGCACCATAGCTGCAAAATTATAATATATTTGAGGCAATTCTGATCTATTTTTGAGGAGGTAAATCCACGTGTATCTGGAGTAATCATCAACAAATATCACAAAATAGTGTGATCAACACATTGATTCATTGGGTGAGGGACCCCATATATCTGAGTGCACAAGATCAAAAGGTGCTTCACAAATGGAATCATTTATAGAAAATGGTAAAGCGTGATGCTTTGCAAGTTGACAAGATACACAATCAACCTTATTTTATTTGACATCGCTTAAAACACCACTAGAAATCAAGGGGCGTAATCGAGAATTAGAAATATGGCCTAATCGAGAGTGCCAAAGTTCTTGAGACAAGGTAGTAGCAGCTATATGGTGACCATCATCAGAAAAGCTAGCTGGAACTTGAAGTGAAATTGCTTCAAACAATCGACCAACTCTACGACCAATTCCTCACACTTGTCCACTTTTAGGGTCCTGCACATGACAACCACGATCCGAAAAGTGTACCTCCAATCCAAGTTCACACAACTGGTCCACAGAAATAAGATTCAATGAAAGCTTAGGAATAAGAAAAGCATCAGACAGTGACAAGTTCGCAGTTGAAACATCCCCAGTATGAGTGACGCGCATTTTTGAACTATCAGCTGTATGAATAATAGAAGTGCTAGTTGATTTGTTTTGTATAGCCCCAGAATTAGAGCTCATATGTGTAACACACCGGAATTCGGGACCCTTTTAATCAGAGTTTAGCGACAGTGGTCGTACCAAATTCAAGTGTATTACCGCCGTATATAATATATCGTGTCATAATCAACTCATAATCATACTGACACATATATATTATATACAAGGCTTAAAGTAAAGTAATAATAGTAAACAGAGAGATTAACTTAAAGGTACTTATATTAATGCATCATAAGTTGATAGTCATACTGGAGTTAATGTGTCATTACATATATCTGTCTTTCTCTCTGTTATTCTAATACTATTATTATTATTATTCTAAGCTTCCGGTCCTTGCCAGTACATGCCCCTGTTTCCCGATCATGCATCTATAGTGTTTTAAAACAAAAAGAAAACAGAAAAGACGGAAAAGTCAGCTTATGCTGAGTAATCTCACTCCACTATGTAAAAATAAGGAAAACATAATAGATTTTATGTTTTTAGAAGAATATTATCTTGGTGAAGTCTTTTAACTGTATTAACGCTTTATAGCGATGTTTCTTAGCCAACAAGTAATCTCTTTATTATTCTTATTATCTTTTAATATTGGGAAGAGTTATTAAAGGCGAATCCATCCAGAACCTCAATCCAGTGTCGAGCTCAACCGGCCCACCAAATCGGCCAAATGATACCAATAAGGTATCACACAGATCATCCACTTGTACTATTTCAATACCAGTAGGATACCAATCTCAATCATTTCTGATTTATAGGTAATAAACTCTACTTATAACTCCCATGTACCCCCGAGTGGTACCCGACTGGTTGTTCTGGGTATAACAACAGTTATCCGTTGAGATGATGGTCATTCCTAGTGTGTACACGTTGCCCAATACTAACCCTTCTAGCGGTACCGTGCCAGAAGTTCTTCCCATTCTTCCACTTTATATTATAGTAGCTTTTATAACTTTATTTATTTAACTCTTTTGAGTATCATTCTCATTTCAGACATAATCTCTTTATTAGTTCATTCACCAATTTTATAAGATTTGTAGCTTATTCATAATCTCAATACACACAAGCTTTATATCATATTCTCAATCATGATCACAACGTTTATTTGGTAAATTACCAAATACCCTTTTAGGCTTTATATTCACATATACCTGTCCATGTACTATTTTTACTTAGACATTTTCTTATACCTTTAGGAGTATAATACTTTATTTGTATTATTCTTTTATTGAAAAACAAGGAGGTGAAGATCTTATTCTTTTTATATCATTATTTATATAAGTTGAGTAGAATAGGGTTATTTAACATTTTTTTTATTTCCTTTTAATTTCCGAAAATTAATCCATCTTCATCGGGAACTTGGACATGTACGAAGAGGAGCTTGAAGCCAGAGGTATTGTCGCGAACAATCTTCTGGAGTGTCCACTCGAAAGCTCGCAGGGAACTGATGGAAGCGTGAGGGTACCCTTTGATGCTCGATTGATTCACCCCTATCATCACCCGAGTAGGCTCACTCCCACTCATCTTTCTCTTCGATCTGTCGCCCTCTCTGTAATCTACCCCCTTTCTTACACCTGAATTATCAATCAAAACATGAGTTACAGTACAAACTAATCAAAGAACTAATCAAATTTCTGAAATAATTGAGTCTTGATATTAACTGGTATTTTCACAAATCTGGTTAGTTAAAGAGTCATTCACATGTATATGTAAAATGTTTTAGAGATAGACAAACATGTAAAAGAAAAATACATGCTGCCAAAAAAACTATCCATCTGAACTTCAAGAGCATCCTATCCTTAAATTTTGTTCTTAGCTCGATTCGAACATTCCCATTGATGCAGATCTAAAACTAACAAAACCCACAATCGAGACAATTAGTTTTTTGCAAATTACCTTTCTACTCATCAACAAAAATCAAGAGACTGAGAGAGGGGGAGGGGACTACATGAAGGGAAGATCGAGAGCTAAGGGGTGTCCTAATTTTATAAGAGGGTAAGCTAAAATCTTCACATACTCTACCAAGGATTCCATCCGAACATATTACAATTCTCAATAAATTCAGAATGGTAGATACGCAGTAGATAAACTGGTTTAACTCTAATGTCCAACCTCAAAAAACAATCAAACCAAGCCTAAACAACCAAGAACCAGATTGATGCAGTAGGACTAGATTTGGAATAGCTTTAGTAAATTAGTTCGCATCAATAATAGTCTTAAAAAACAGTAACTCAACAAAAGAAAAAAAATAAATAACACTCAGCATCTACTCATATTTCAGAACAGCCATAAGCAACACCCAGTTCAAAGTGACAATCATATGGAGATTAGAGATAAACTCGTGAATAGGTCAAATCATATACTAATAAAATTACACCCAGCACCTCTTCAGGTTATTGAAGGTGAAATAGGGCCCTCTTGAACTCATTCAGAAGTCAAACTCCTTGAAAGCTTAAGTTACTAAGGCATCAAACTTCAATGCAGCCTTTTTCAGTGAAAAGAAGAAAAGACCAACTAGATTCCAAAATCACAGATACTTGTGCAAATTCTTACTTTTCCATTTAAGTCGCAACATTAAACAAGTGTTGGAATATTAGACTTTGGTTGTAAATAGTAATTATATTTTCCAGCTCATGCTCATACATATTTGTTAGAGAGCTGTTTTGTTTGTTACAATCTGTTCATTAGGAGAGTTGTATATAAATCCCTTGTAAAGCTTACACTCATTTTTGAGTCAATCAGAATAATCAATAAGAGCTAATATTCTCTCCTCATCTCTCTCTCTCTCTCTCTCTCTCTTCTTTGATATTTTCTAGCTCGTTCCATGAAAACTTTCATGGTATCAGAGCATTTCGATTCAGATTCAATGATTTCTTAGATCTTTTCACCAATTCTTTCATCATCGATTATTACTTTTGCTTCAGTACTCAATCTAGCTGAATTTCTCATCATTTGTTTTTCGTTTCTTGTTTCGATTGCTAGGTTTGCTTCATCAAGCAATCTTGCTCCTCACTGATCTAAGAAATCGAATATGTTCTTGAGCTTTCATCAATGGCTCCAAATCAAAATTTAGTGGATACTTCAAGTCCTTTGTACATTCATGCTTCAGATCATCCTAGCATGATTTTGGTCACAAAAGCCTTTGATGGAGGCAATTTTGGAGGTTGGAAGAAAGCTATAGCTATAGCCTTATCTGCAAAGAACAAATTGGGATTCGTTACTGGAGATGTAGCCAAACCTATTGCTGGAGATCTTGAACTGAGCTTATGGCAGAGATGTAATGACATGGTAACTTCTTGGCTCCTTAATGTTCTTAGTCCTGATATAGCTGCTAGTGTCCTTTATTCAAATTCTGCTCAAGAGATATGGAAGGAACTTGATGATAGGTTTGGTCAGTCAAATGGTGCAAAGCTGTATCAACTTCAGAAAGAAATTTCTGATACGAGTCAAGGAGATAATGATGTTGCTAGCTATTTTACTAAATTGAAGGGAAATTGGGATGGATTGAACATGTTGAGTGATTTGCCTAATTGTACTTGTGGAGCTGCTGGTGCCTTACATCAATTTGTACAGAATCAGAGGTTGATTCAATTTCTCATGGGGTTGAACAATGTTTATGCACCTGTTAGAAGCAACATTTTGATGATGAAGCCTCTGCCTAGTATAGCTCAGGCCTATGCCTTGGTCATTCAAGACGAAAAACAGAGAGAAGTACACACAGGGAGCAAGTTTGTAGTTGAGTCAGCCTCCATGCATGTGAATACAAGTCAGACTAGTGTGAATCAGAAGTTTAGCAATGAAAACAGAAGGAACATAATATGTAACCATTGCAAGAAACCTGGTCACATTGCTAAGCAGTGTTACAGACTGATTGGGTATCCCAAAGACTTCAAGTTCACAAGAAACAAGAGGTTTGCAGCACATGTTCAATGTGATAACAATGAGCAGTATGGAGATATAAGTGTGATAGAACAAGATCAGGCTACTGGAAGGCAGAATGGATCCCCTCTTCCTAGTCTGAGTGCAGAGCAGTATGCTCAGTTAATCAATCTTTTGAACAAGCCTCAAGGTGGAGGTCATGGTGCAGGAAATGTACTTCATGTCATTGGGAATGAAAATTCAGCATGTTGTTCAGCTGTGAACTTTGCATGTAACTTGGCAAGTTCTTCTCATTGCATTGAAAGTTCTAATATCTGTCTTAATTGCTCATTGACTGCTGGAAATACTTGGATCATAGATTCTGGTGCAAGTGATCATATGTCCTTTGATAAATCATTGTTTTCTTTCATGAAACCCCTCACCAATCCTTACCACATTACTTTACCTAATGGTCAGTCTGTTGTTGTGAAGGAATATGGTTCTGTTAGAATCACCAATGCCCTTTCTTTACACAATGTTCGGTTTGTTCCTCATTTTAGATACAATCTTTTGTCTGTTGGAAAATTGTGCAAGTAGCTTGATTGTAGTGTGATGTTTACTAAAACACACTGTATTTTGCAGGGCCATTCACTGAAGAACCCTCTGGTTCTTAGTGATGCTCATGCAGGCCTATACTTCTTACACATCAAGCTTGAAGACAATACTCTTAAACATGCTCATGTGTATCCTGACAGTACTGGTTATGTTTCTGTTTGTTCTTCTCATAATCAAACCAATTTTGTCAGTTCTCTTACGCATTCTATTAATGCTGGTATCTGTAATAATGTTTCCAACAATGTGTCTCAGAATGCCTTGCTATGTCACACAAGGCTAGGGCACTTACCTTTGTATAAACTGAAATCATTGTTTCTTGTTCATGTTAATGAAAATTTGCATTCTATTGTTGCTTGTGATATTGTCCTAGAGCTAGATACCACAGATTACCTTTCTCTTCCAGTTCTATACATACTTCACAGCCCTTTGATCTTATTCACATTGACATATGGGGACCCTATCACCCACAAACATACAAAACATTCCTATTTTCTCACTATTGTTGATGATTTTACAAGGGTCACTTGGACACACCTCTTGAGTGTCAAGAGTAATGCTCTAGATGTTATCATGGCTTTTGTCAACATGATAGAAACTCAGTATGTAAAGAAACTCAAGGTGATTAGATCAGACAATGCACTAGAGTTGGGTTTAAGTAAATCTGCTACAACCTTTTTCCTCTCAAAAGGAATTATCCATCAGACTTCATTTATTGACACCCCTCAGCAGAATGGAGTGGTAGAGAGAAAACATACACCTCCTTGAAACATCCAGAGCTCTTTTCTTCCAATCAAACTTACCTTTAAAATTTTGGGGTGATTGTGTCCTTACAGCCACCTACCTCATCAATAGATTTCCCACAAAAATACTCCAAAACCAATCTCCTTTTCAGCTTCTACATGGTTTTGTTCCCTCATTAAATAACCTCAGAGCATTTGGGTGTTTGTGCTACGCTAGTACCATCAAGCAAGGCAGAGACAAGTTCATGGCTAGAGCTTCACCATGCATATTTGTTGGGTATCCTTATGGCAAGAAGGCATACAAGCTATACAACTTGGACACCAAGAAAATCTTTTACTCAAGAGATGCTGTGTTCCATAAGACGATCTTCCCTTATCATCTATCTCAGATCACTTCTTCTAATTCCTCTCTTTTTCACACAATTGACCCTACAGAATATGCTGACCCTTTTGACCTAGTCTTAACCACCATACGGACCAATCAGTCTTCCCCTTCACACTCTGATGATACCTTCCATCATACAACCACTGATTCTTTTGTTTCCTCTTCTTTCTCAAACACATCTCCTTCTCCTCCTACTCAGTCTGTTCTTCATCCTCGGTCTACTGTCAGGAGATCCACAAGAGTCACCAAACCACCTTCACATCTCAATGATTATGTCTGTAGTCATGCATGTTCTTCTCACACAAATACTTTACATGATAATATTGTTGACTGTCCACACACCATCACATCACTTTGTATTCATGTGTTTTTCCTCTCTTTCTTCAACATCCATGCAGTCATTGAGCAATGATAGGTAGGTCTTTGAACCTTCTTGTTATGAGGAGGCAGCTAGGTATCCTGAATGGCAAGCAGCTATAGCAAGAGAATTTGAGGCTCTTGAGGCCAATGACACATGGATTGTCACTGATCTTCCCCCCGAGAAGAAGGCTATTGGATCAAAATAGGTATACAAGGTTAAATATAAGCCCAATGGTGATGTTGAGAGGTGTAAAGGGAGGTTGGTGATACAGGGGAATGGCCATAGAGCTGGAATAGACTATACAGAAACGTTTTCACCAGTGGTAAAAATGACCACCATAAGAGCTTTGATTGCTACTGCAGTAAAGATGGGCTGTAACATGTTTCATTGGATGTTAACAATGCATTTTTGCATGGGGATCTTGAGGAGGATGTGTACATAAAGCCTCCCCAGGACTATCTCTACCTCCCAATAAAGTCTGCAAGTTACAAAAGTCCTTATATGGGCTGAAACAAGCTTCAAGGCAATGGTATGCCAAATTGTCTACTTCACTTAAGTCTAAGGGTTATCAATCCTCCAAAAACGACTACTCTCTTTTCTATAAGAAGATGGGTTCAAGTGTGGTTTTTGTAGCATAATCATGAAGCAGAGATGACACCATTGAAGCAATTCTTAGATATGTTCAAAATTAAGGATCTAGGCAGGCTCAATTACTTTCTGGGTATGGAAGTATTATATGAAAATGGAGGTGTCATTCTAACACACAGGAAATATGCCTCCGAATTACTTCAGGAATTTTATCCTGATGACTCATCATATGCTATTTGTCCTACCTCAACACATCAAGCTACATGATGACACTGCAGCTCTCTTACAAGACCCCAGTGAATATAGAAAATTGGTCGGCAAACTGAAGTTTTTGACACACACTAGACCAGACCTATCATATACAGTTCACCATCTAAGTCAGTTTATGTAGACAGAACCATTGGGAGGCTGCCATCCACACTCTAAAGTACATTGAGAGAAATCCTGCTCAGGGACTATTCTTTAACTCAAGACCAGATTACTCTCTTCTGACTTTTTGTGATTCAGACTGAGGATCATGCGATGTCTCGAAGGAGCATAAGTGGGTATTTTGTGATGCTTAGAGGGAGTCCTATTTCATGGAAGAGCAAGAAGCAGAGGCGAAGCTACAAGGGGGACTGGCGTAGGCCAGGCCCCCCTAGCCCAGCCCAAAGTTTCTTTTTTTTTTATATTCGGCCCATGTAGTGTTTTAGATTAAATATCAGTTTTTGTAAATACTTTTAGCACTAAACGCTTGCCGCAGTGGTAAGTGCCTAGTATATTGGGCTTTGCTTGATGGCTGACCCAAGTTCGATCCCTGCTAGGCGCAATATTTGTGATTTTTTTCCCCATTAATTTTGTGATCTTTTTTCCCCATTAATTGTGGAATCTAGGGCTTAGCCGTATAACTGCAGCCATTACGACTTCAATTTTTTTTTTTTTTTCCTCCTTTTGCTGCTTTACATCCAAATTTCAATATTTCTAAAACCCTAAAAATTCAACCACTTGAAAGAGAGAAAACAAGAAGAAGCAACAACTATACAAACTTCAAACTTTTTCTTCTCTTCAGTAATCAATCAATATTCATTATAGGTACGTTCTCTAATATCTAAATTTATTTTTTCAATTTCATTGTATTTCAATTCGTATGTCGACAAACGTTATTATGTACTTGTTATCATCCTTTATTTATTTGATTGTGTCTATTCACTCTACATTCATTATTGATTAATAATGTTAACAGTTAAATGTTATAGGTTTGTTAAATATTTGAGATTGAATTATTCTTGTATTTTTTGGTTTGTGATTTGTTGTAGGATTACTGTATATCGTTACCATGAAATCAAGAACTCTTGATTTCTTTTATAAAAAGGTTAATAGTTCTTCAATTCCGAATACTGAAGAGAATTTGAATTGTGGAAGGGAAACTGATAAGACTGCTATGTCTACTGAAAATGCAAATTTGACAAAGAAAAGAAGTGAAGTTCTTTCAACAGAAACTCAACCCCAAAAAATTCCAAGAGTAGAAAACTGTGATGCAACTAAGCCATGTGCCTTGGAACGTGATCATGCATTACGAAAACAAATTTATGAGTACCCTACAGAGGAGGAGCGTGATAAAATTAGGAGAGAGTATCTTAGACTTAAACCATTTCAACCTGTTCTTGATGATTACCCCCTTTCGGGACTTGAAAATCATCGTCGTTCCTTCCAGTCAACATGGTTTAAACAATTTCCTTGGTTAGAATACTCTCCGTCAAAAGATGCGGCCTTTTGCTTCCCATAATCTCATGCTTTCTTTTTGCAAAAAAAACAAAAGGGCGATTTACTCATGATGGGTTTCGAAATTGGAAAAAGGTAAATAATGGAAAACAATGTATATTTCTGGTTCATATGGGAAAGGGTCCGAATTCCCAACACAATATCAACCAGAAGTCTTGTGACTACCTTATGAATCCCAAGCAACATATTGAGCCAGCGCTTATACGTCAATCAGCCGAAGAAATTCAGAGGAACAGATTAAGATTAAAAGCCTCAATTGATGCAGTTCGTTGGTTGGCCTTCCAAAATTGTCCATTTAGAGGTCACGATGAAAGTGTAAGTTCAAAGAATCGAGGAAATTTCATTGAACTAATTAAATTTGCAGCCTCGTACAATGAAGATTTGGACAAGGTTGTGCTACAAAATGCTCCAGGTACTATTTTAAGAAAAAAAAATTCAACTTTTGTTTTATACATATATTTTTTTACTTATATCTTGTAAAATAATATTTACTTATAATATTTTTTTTTTAAGGAAATGCTTCATATGTCTCATCCACCATACAAAAGGAGCTTTTGCAAATTTTTGCAAATAAGGTGCAAGCTGAAATAAGAAAGGAGATTGGAGACGCAAAGTTTTGTGTTATTCTTGATGAATCACAAGATCGGGCACTAAGAGAGCAAATGGCAATTGTGTTAAGGTTTGTTGATAAGGATGGAGTTCTGAAAGAACGTTTTTTTGATATTGTTCATGTGAAAAATACTTCATCACTGACTTTGCAGCAAGAATTGTATCAGGTTTTGTCTTATCATAACCTGAATGTCAAAAACATTCGTGGCCAAGGATATGATGGAGCTTCTAATATGAGAGGAGAATTCAATGGTTTGAAAGCTTTAATATTGAAAGATTCTCCTTATGCATACTATATTCACTGTTTTGCTCATAGGCTTCAATTAGCTCTAGTTGGAGCAACAAAAAAAGTTATTCCCATACAACAATTTTTCTCCAAATTAGCTATTATTGTTAATCTGGTGGGTGCATCTGCGAAACATCATGATGAACTTCAAGCTGCTCAACAATCTGAAATTGCCAACAAAATTGCTAATGATGAAGGCATTGAAACTGGGAGAGGGCTGAATCAAATAGGAAATTTGCAACGCGCTGTTGATACTCGATGGACATCTCACTTGCATTCAGTTACTAGCTTATTACGGATGTTTACTGCAGCAGGCATGGTTCTTAAATCTCTTATTCATGAGGGAAATTCCGAGCAACGTGCACACGCTGATGCTGCTTATGACACGTTAATGTCTTTTGAGTTTATATTTATCTTGCATTTGATGAAGAACCTGTTGGGAATAACTGACAATCTTTGCCAAACTCTGCAACGACGTGGTCAAGATATAGTGAATGCGATGAGTCTTGTTTCTACAACGACAACTTTGATTCAGAATTTCAGGGAGACTGGATGGGATGATTTTTTTTAGAGGCTAAAGCCTTTTGTGATAAGCATGATGTGGAAATTCCAGATATGACAGCTCGTTATACAGCTGGTAAAGGTCGATCTCGTCGGGCTAACAATGTATCAATGGAGCATTATTTTCGAGTTGATTTATTCATTGCAGCAACAGACTCACAGCTACTAGAGATCAACAATAGATTTAATGAGCGCATGGTCGATCTTCTTATTTTGAGTGCAACACTAGATCCCAATGACTCATTCAAGTCTTTTGATATTGATAAAATTTGTAGTCTCGTGAACAAGTATTATCCTGAAGACTTTTCAGAGCAAGAAAAATACAAACTTCGACATGAGCTACAACATTTTCATTTAGATGTTTGTCAACATGTGCAGTTGAAAAAGTCATCAAGTTTGACACAACTTTGTCAGGGATTGACAGAAACTGGGAAGTCGGCTATATATCCTTTGATTGATAGATTGATCCGCCTTGTGCTAACTCTTCCAGTTTCTACAGCAACGTGTGAGCGCGCATTTTCTGCAATGAATATTGTGAAAACTGAGCTAAGAAGCAAGATGGAAGATGATTTTCTGAGAGATATCTTAGTAGTATACATTGAAAAAGAGGTTGCTGAGAGATTTAGCTTAGACTCTATTATTGATGATTTTGCTTCTAAGAAAGAACGTAGAGTATTGTTCAAGTAAAAAAAAATTATAATGTTGAACTACTTTTATATTTTTTTTATATAAGTTTCCGGCCCCTCTACTTTTTAAATCCTGGCTACGCCCCTGGCAAGAAGCAAGGGACTGTGTCCTTATCCTCAGCTGAAGCTGAGTATAGAAGCATGAGGAGGGTTTGTGCAGAGTTGTCCTGGTTGAACAGATTATTGCATGAGCTTACAGTACCTAAGGTGACACCAATTCCTCTCAAATGCTACAATCAAGCTGCCATTTACATCGCCAAGGATCCGGTGTTTCATGAGCGCACGAAACATGTTGATATCAACTGTCATTTTGTTAGAGAGCAGCTACAGAAAGGCTTAATTTGCCTAGATCACATTCCCACTCAACAACAGTTGGCAGACATGTTCACGAAGTCTTTAGGGCGCGCACAACATCACTACCTCCTAGGCAAGTTGGGGGTTCATCACCCTCCAACTTGAGGGGGGTGTTGGAATATTAGACTTTGGTTGTAAATAGTAATTATATTTTCCAGCTCATGCTCATACATGTTTGTTAGAGAGCTGTTTTGTTTGTTACAGATTTGTTACAATCTGTTCATTAGGAGAGTTGTATATGTTGGTAATGCAAGGGGTTTGGGAAGTTTACTTGGCAATTCTTTTTCTCTCCTTCATTTTGTGTCTAGTGGCCTTGTCCCACATTGGTAGAATATGGAGAGTTTTTGTGGTTTATAATGAATTGTCTCCCCTTTGTAGTTCAAGTAAGTGACTCCCCACTATATGGATTGGGCTAGAGTTGGGCC